>PVIA01004265.1:0-143091 GCA_004024845.1 Tonatia bakeri
TATGTATCTTGGGGTGACTCATTCTGAACCAACATAAAATAGAGTGGGTACATAATAACTTTCTTAATGAGGAAATAGCCTGAAGTTTTTGATTTAGAGGACTAAAACAACAATGTTTACTTAGAAAGAAAGAAAATTTAGTAATTCTAGCAATTAAACTTTGGGCAAAACAGAAATTTAGCAGGGTTTTTCAAGGCAAATATATTCCTTGATCAAAAATAAAAATGCAACAAAAACAAAAAGAAACAAAAAAAGCCCTCCAGGAGCTGCCTTTTTCTCGCCTTTTCTTTCGCTGGTCAGGAGTTACAAATATCCTTACTCTGGGCTGGCTTTCTCCATGTAATGGAGATAGTGACCCTGTGGAGAAATAAAGCGATCCTGCTGACGGACGACCCCTCTGTATCTTCAGGCAAAAATAAATCTCACAAACAAAGAATCATGTTCTTCCTTTGAAAAGGAAGGAAAAGTATGTATATAAAATGAAAATCTTAGCTAAAAAGGATTGTTATCTACACTTGCCATAATAGTAAGTGAAAAGACATATGTGTTATTCTTTGATAGATATTTTTATTTTATAAAGAAATAAGAGCTTAAACAAATCTTTCTTAAGTACTTGTAAAAACATCAGTGAAGCAACAAATATTCAAAAATGAAAAATTAATTTGACATTCCCCAAAATGTCAGTAGATTATCTTGTCACCTCACCTAGCTGACAAACTTATTTAGACACTTAAGAATACATTTGCAGATAATTTATTCTGAAATATCCATCATGATATATTTTACTTGAAAGCAGATTTTCTACTACCATCTTGCTCCTGTGTGGACATAACGGCCAATTTAGAACACCTGTTCTTAAATATTTTTAGTTCCAGATGGTCTGTTCTAAGTTTTATGGGGATGAGTTTTAGATCTTAAACTGCACATGTCGAAGTACTTAACTAAAATCAAAAAATTTTTGAGGGAAAATATAATATGTGTTGTCCAACTACATGAACTCCTGTGTCCTATCTCCCTGTAAAAATGGACTAGCCACTGTTTGGAAGGAGAATTCAGGTCAAAGTCCTAAATTTTCAGGACAGTATATCAATAATATTACCTAGATATTCTTCCATAAAACACATGAGTTATCCTTTACTCACCAAGATAGATATTGACTCATCAAGCTCTAGGAAAGGATTTAGCTGTGACCTTGTATTTTCTAATGCTTGCTTGACACATTTAAGATCTTAAAGAAACTATTTCTTTAAACTTTCAAATTCTAGCTCTTGATCAGGCTGGATTATTAGAAAGCAGCTTATATACATTTTTATGTTAGTCTCTATAGAAACACACTCATTGAGTGATGGTTAATGTCATATTTTTAACTTTTAAAGAGACACAAGAAACTAAAATATTTGCCAAACTTTGTCCCATATGACCAAATATACCTTTTATGAATGTCAAGTTGATACAGTTCTTCCAGAAATAATTTCTAGTTGAAAAGGCTTAGCTTTCCTAACATAATTGACTTCTGTAACTAGACAGTTCAAACTCTGAAATTCAGTTATGCTTCTCTTACTTATTTTTCACAATGATTGTAAAGCTAACGTTAATAATCTTATACTATAAAATGTTCAAATAAATACTTTTTCTAATTAGCTTATTTTAAATACATACATTTTTTAAATGAGTTTTTTTCAGAAATATATGTTTGAACTTTTAATCGTTAATTGAATGTGTCAGGCTGGGGTAAGGAATACACAGAGTTGGTAAAATATTTTTGGGTGTATGTGTGAGCCTGTTACTGAAAGAGATGAGCATTTGGTTCACTAGACTGAGCAGAGATTCACCTTTCCCAGTGTGGAATATATGCACGTGTATGTGTGTGTGTCTGTATATATATATATAGACTTGTATATATACACACACATGCTTGTGTGCATATATAATTTAATAATATATACATATAAAATGATATCCATATATGTGTATACACATATACATATGCATAATATATGCATGCATATATAATATATTCTGTATATCTATCATTATATATCAAGTAACATATGTATGCATGCATGTATTATTTAATTCAATATATTAAATTAAATATCATATTAGTTTAATATATTTAATATGTATTATTTGATATAGTATTTAATTTAATGTATTGAAGTAAATAATGTATACTAATTTAATATATTTAAATTTTAAACATTGTATTATATTTTATTTATATAAATATATTGTATGTTATCAAATAATATATGTATATATTATTTAATCATATATGCATATATGAATATTTTCATGCATGCATATATTGTATGCACATGCTATTTATATATTATTATATATTGTTTATGTATACATGTACACATATACACACATGCTTATATTGTATTGATCCTGGTTCTCTAGAAATAGTGACTAATACAGAACACTTTCTAATTATTATTATTTTGTTTGTGTCAAATAGAGTAGACTTTTTAGTTAGGCACTATGCATGCATTATCTTATTTAATTTTAAAATCAAAATTATGAAATTGGTATCACATACTTCATGGATGTCATAACAGACCTACAGGCATTAAATAAATTATCAAACATCACTAGTAAATTTCAGATCCTATCTTGAATACAAATCATGCCAAACTCAGAAGTATATGACTACTGTACCTCAAAGATATTAGAAGTTAAGGATGAGATTGAATGCTATTAATGAAGACCCAAAAGTCTTAAACACCACCTTGTCGATCATTCCATTCCTCCAGCTGAGGACACAAGATACAGCAACAGAAACAGGTGTCAAATATCACTTTACAAGAACTCAGTACACCGATGAAAAGCTCAGTAAAGCAAGATTTAGATTTAAGTTTAGGTGGGGTTCATCAGTGTGTATCTAAATCATAGTGTCTGAATTCATAGACTATTCAAAGAGAGTTAATTATATCAAAATAAATTTAAAAATAAAATAATAACAACAGCTTCATGTGGCAAAGGAAAAATGAGAAATGCATGGATATGATTTTTAATATACAGTTAAAGTCTTCTGCCACGTCCTCTTCCAACCATGTTGTCTGACAAGGTCCAGGACGTGGAAAGAAGGAATTCAAGGAATCCATCTTCCTGGAAGAGAACGTGGCATACAAAAGGGGGGCGGTAATTTTCCTGGGATTGCTTTTAATAACTCCTTGTTGATATTATTCATGGTCTTGCTTTGTGTCCTGATTTCATGAAGAAAGAGAGGCTCGAAGCCAGTCAATGATTGATTTTGAGGGAAATTCTGAAGGGACAACTAGTTCTCCCCAGACTATTGAATCATGCCCACATTGTATAAATAAGGTGTTTATAAACCTGAGTAAGAAATTATCCTCGATTGTTCCCATGAAAGAATTCATGAATCAGTCATCATAGGCTGAATTGTTGGTAGACTTTCCCACGCCTGTTCCTTACCCACAGATACAAAGGGTCTTCCAAGAAAACAAGAAAAACCTATATAGACCCCTACCCACGGCCCAGGGATACCCCTGGGTAGCATATTGGATTAATGGTAAATTATGGTATCCCCAAAGAGGAGCTAATAATCTCCAGAGGGTTCCAGATCCCCCATTTCCTTATACAGGGGATTATAATGAACATGGCATTAGAATGGTCAGTAAGGTTGGAGTTCAAGTGCCTTATAATAGTCTAAATTTCATAGAAAGGTTAGCTCGAAGCAGACCTCCCTGGTGTTTTTTTACTAAGAAACAAAACAGGTCACTACTCCGCCAGCTTGTCAAAGGATTTTGCCCACATTTCCCCCTATCATGCAGTAGCTTCAAAAAGAAACTTTCTGAATTAACCAAATAGAAATAGAATAAGACATGAGAAAGTCAAGAATGGCCTATATCCTATAAAATTTAATAAAACTGTCTATCACCTTTTAAGTCAAAAGGTTTACCGTGGCTAGATTTCTCCTCTATCTCTCCTTACATGCTTGTTTTGATGATTAAAAGGTGGTGGGATTGTTAGATATTTTTATTTGAGGTTTATTGATTCAAATAATTCCAATGAAGTTGTATAAAATAATTTCTTAATCAGAGAATAAAATCTCCTCTAGTGAAATAGCCCCTGAATGTCTAAAAATTGTTGAAGTAACAGCCCCTCCTTTACCTTGAATAGGAATATATATCAATTAGAATTAGACAGGCAAAGAAATAAGAAAAGCTGGTTAGCTATTACAAACCGAACATGTAGAAATAATTACCAGAGACCTCTATCCAATCGAGCATATCCTTTTGCCCCATGACAAATTCTGAGAACTTTAATAAACAATAAGACATTCAAATTCTGTATATACAGCTATTTCTAATTGTTTGCATTTAATAGGTTACTAGATTAGCATGACCAGATATTTGGGTAAAAAACTCCCTGCTTCACCTAATCGCAAATGTTAATCACTGCCAAAAATGAAAATATAAAAATCTGTTTGTACTTGCAATAAATGGAACAGAGCTTCACCATCCTCTGAGTCATGTTGTTGTCTGTTACCCATCGCCGACACCTTACCCACCTTCAGGAGACCCTTGACCCAGCTGCGGCCGGACCGCAGCAGTCTTCGGTGCTAATTATTCATATTTGTAACTTCTCTTCCCTTGGGGCATAGAAGAAGAGATGGCTAGAATGATGTGTTAGAGGAAAAATCAGAAAGTTTCTCCTTCTTCGTATTAAACAAATATGGCTGTTTATTATTTGCTTATTAATCAGTTACCCACTAATAGTATTATCTTTGGACAAATTACTTTATTATTTGTTGCATTAATTCACATAAATCTATGATGATAACAAAGATTTAACTTCAGGATTAATGAGTACAAAACTTCAGTACCTAGCAACACTAATTGGTTTATAAATATTAACTTCCCTTCATTGTTTTGACCTTTTGGCCAGTCAGAGGATAATGTTATCATCTACTAGTACCTAATATTACTCCAAGTTTCTCATTTTCAAAAAAGAAACATAAAATTGAATTCAATATTAAATAAATCTGATGCAAGGACAAGATAGTATATTAAATTATTAATCAACTATGTCCTTATGTAAATAGCTTCTGCATCACAAACATTTCCTCATGAAAGCGCAGGTCACTGTTTCAGCACATCCCATTGCACTCAGCAGCACTACTCCCAGCTGGGATGGGCTCCATAGGCTTGCATGCAGAAGAACCCTGTCCGTGGCTTTAATGCTCTGCTGTTGATGTCTTGAAATTCCTAATTTTTAAACAAGGGGTCTGCATTTACATGCAGCACTGTGCCTCACAAATGATGGAGCTGGCACTCTCCTGCTTACTCTTTCAGCATTCCTTGAAATCAAATTAATCAAAATCCAGTTAACTCTCTCTCTTACAGAAAGAAATTGAGAATCCCAGAATATCACAGACTTAGAAATATTCATTAACATTACATACATTTTTAACTGCTCTGTGCCCCTAAGCCAAGGAGTGTTCTCCAAAAACCTAGGCTTCAGAATGCATTTCATTACTGACTGAAACAAATATGTTACCCCTAGCAGTGCCGGGATGCAAGCCCGCATATGTACTCTGTGTCCTGGGCTTCCTCAGACACCTCAGTCAGTTGCTATTACCTGGTCTGTATGTAAAGCGAGGGAAAGTGAGCAATCACTCTCAATTGTTTTCCTGAATTTGTATTGTTTTTCTTCTATCTACAACCTTTCCAGCTCTTTTATGGCGTTAACTCAAAAATGTTTAACTCTCCTCCTAGTGATTAATGACAAGTCTATAATTTATTAGGTTAGGAAGATTAATTCTTCCAGTTATTTGCTTAGTAATAGTTGCTGAATCACTATGCTGAACCTGGAATTCTTTTAGGCGTAGGGGATGCAACAGCGGGGAAGCTACAACATCTTCTCTTTGTGGAAGCTCAGAAACCAGTTGTCATTTCTCCCTTTGCAGTAACTGACACACACGATATCAGAACCAGGAGAAAAAGATAAACTCATCAACAGCATAGATACTTGTCCTTCTAATACAATAAATGTTTTTGTTTTCCATGGGCAAAATTTTAAGATACATTCATTTATTTAGCTGAAATAAAATTATGATGTCACCAATTTTAGGAATGATAAAATGTTCCCCTAAATTTGAATTGCTTTTTAGTGAATCACTCCATTTATTTATTTTACAGTATTTATTGTATGCTTCCAGAGTTCATGAAAGATACTAAATGTCAACTGAATTTACAACTGAAAACAAAACTATTGGGAAATACAGTTATGATTAAATCAGACATCAGCTGAGGTTAGATAGTCTTTTGAGATTTAATAAAATTTGTTTGAGTTTCTTAAGATATGTCCTATAGAAAATTCAATACCTTTGCCAAATACTCTATGAGTTACCTCTTCCTTAAATTTTTGTTCCCAGTTCTGTTTCCAAGTGTTTTTTGCTGATTCATGTAACTCACTTTTATAACTGTTTCCTCTTTGCCTCTTACCAATTCAGTTGTAAAATACAGCTCTTATCAGTGGACATAGCATATATCTTCAATCTGAAAACAGCAAGTCACAGGTAGTGTACAACTTATAAGTGGGTATCAAATATTTTATTATTATTTAACAAGAACTTTATTCTTTACCAAGAATTGTTTTATATCAATTATCTTGGTCACTCTAAAAATTAAATATGATTCCTAATTAAATTTCCACATAAGGTCTAGTGCCAGATAATAATTTATTTCATATTTGTATTTTCCCCTCCTTGAGTGTTTAATCCAGCCTCCAAATAACTACTCATTTCTTATCAATATAGTTTTAGCTAATTTATACTTTATTGTATTATAATAATCTAAATCAAACCATTTTATAATGAAAAGTTCAGTTTTCTTTCTAAGAAGCAATCTATAAAAAGTTAAAATAACACTTTCTATAAGTTCTATAAGTAATTGGGTGATATAATACAGGGTGGGGCAAAAGTAGGTTTACATTGTGAGTACATGAAACAGAGTTTATTCTTGTGTTATTATTTATTAATTTAATTGCATTTTTTCCATATGAACATCTGTAAACTTACTTTTGCCCCACCCTGTGTTAACACAATATAATATGAATGACCAGAGAGAGGAAGAGAAAGTACCGTGACATTTACAGGAGCATTTGGGGGGGAATTAGGGTGAGCTGGCTTCCTAATTAAAGTGGCGCTTAAAAGGAGAGGAAATAGAAGTGTGTTATTCACAGACAGTTCATGATTTAAGGTAGTTCGACTTCCAATGTTTTGAGTTTGTGATGGTAGAAAAGTGACAGACATTCAGTAGATGCCTTATTTCCAGTTTTGAATGGTGACCACGCGGTGCACAACTGTGTCATGACGCTGGGCAGGGGCAGCTCCAGTCAGCCACGTGACCTTGAGGGCAATCAACTGATACTCTACAGTGTACTGTGCTGTAATCATTTTTGCTTTAGTTCAGTGCTTCCAACATTCTTTAGGACCAGGCTGCTTTCAGTTGTGTATATTAATGAGAAGTAGCCATACAGCCATTCTGTGGTACACTTTCAGTAGAGTATTTGATAAATTACAGGAGATATCCAACAGTTCATGATAAACTGAGCTTTGTGTTAGATGATGTCACCCAACTGTGAGCTAATGTAAGAATTCTGAGCACCGTTTAAGTAGGTGAGGCTAAGCAATGATGTTTGGTAGATTAGGTATATTACGTGCACTCTAAACTTACGATATTTTCAACTTACAGTGGATTTATAGAGAGGCATCCCTAGCATAAATGAAGAAGCATATGTATAGTCAAAGAAAGCACTAAATGTACAAAACTAAAGTTGATTAGGTATACTTGGGGAAATGGCTGGGATTCAGTATGCTTTGCATGTGGAATGTGGAATACCAGAAAAAAGGTGCCGACAGGAGGCAAAGTAGAACAAAAATATGATCACTATGGCTATACGCTGTTGCTATTAAACCATTTGAGCTTTTTCTAAAAATAAAAACATTGGAGGGGTCTTAAATGAAGTGATTATTTTCTACTTCAGAAAATTAACTATGGCTACAATACAGAAAATGAATCAGAGGTAACAAATGTGAAAATTCAGAAACGAGTTAGGAAATCCAGATGATAAATGATTACGGTTTAAAACAGGATGACAGCATTGGGAATGGAGAGAAAGAAAGAGGTATGAGTTTGCTATGAGCCAATGTTAATTGAATTTGGAAATTCACTGCACATTGGGCAAATCAGTTGACTTATATTTTAGGCATTAAAGGCAAAGTCTGTTTGGTTAAAATTTTTGTCTGTTATTTAAGTGTGTTCTGTTGCCTGGCCCCAAGATTTGAACTACAATTTAGAAATGATAGAAAATGAGTAATTTGTCTTATAGTTTGAAATTTGATTTCCTTAGACAAAATGCTAATAAAGAAAACAAGAAACTTAAACAGGACTCCCTCTAAAGAGAACATTCTTTATGACAGCTCCATAGCCTGGTGCTTCTCAAATTTCATTGTGCATATAAATGACTAGAGAGCTTGTTAAGATGCCAATGCCAATTCTGTAGTTTTACGAAGAGCATTTTTAATAAGTTTCAATATGATATTTTTTTATTTTCAGGAATTTTCCAGTTATTGCTGATAATCTTGCCTGTGGACTACCCAGGACATACCTTATACCTGAAAACAATTCCTAGTTAAACCAAATTCATAGATAATCCTGGCATTATGGCAAATAAGAGAGTACTGTTATATCCAGATTTAGGTTAAATGAATAGTTATCTTCATGTTTCATTATATACTTTTACTGTTCTCCTAATCACAGAGCTCACTTAAGTTCAAGGTTTCCCTGCAAAGTAAATGGTAAATGGGGTCTATTCCTTCTGGAAAACTCCTTGAATTAATTTGGGATGACTGATTGATCTATATAACTCTCAATACCTCCCAGTGACCAAAATAAGCACCATTTAGTCAAGCTTAAAAGTGACGGTGCAATATGACTATATCTGCAAGCACATTTCTTTTATAATTAATAAAAATACAGATGATTTATAATAGTTTAACTTCAAATTCAGAAGAGCTGCTCCTATTGTTAAGCATAGTTAGAGTTGTAAAATGGAGGTCAAACCGCAGTGTGTGATTGTTATAAAGACTCACAGACTCATTAATGATTTTGAATACTTTAACTTTGAGTATAACTTTCATTGAATAGGCTTCAGTGTCTTTCTCTAATTTTTTTGTATAGTGTTCTTTTGAAACATAACAAAAAATATGACAAATGTTATTCTTTAAACTTGTTTCTGGCCATAATTTCAAAAGAAAATAAATATTTGGTTTAGTCAGAATATGTGAGTTATTACTAGTGGTGAGGTCATGAATATAAGTGAACTGGAAGAATTCCAGATGACATAAAATCATTTAGGAAGAATTAGAAAATTACTAGCTGTGTAATGTGAGAAATATTCTTGCAATTGGGGTATTTGTTTTATACTCAGATTACACTAATTATTTGTAACTATAAACATGTTTCTCTTTTTACTGCTCATGTTTCTTATTTATCTATGCAATGAAAGCAAAGACACATGAATAAATAGAATATGTTTTTCCTAATTATTTGTCCATTAGCAACAATGAGGATCCGGATTTTTCTCATAGTTTTAAAATTTTTGGTTTGATACAAACAACACGTGCCAGAAAGGAGAAAGTTTCCTTCTCCTCTCGTAGGCTCTTCAGTTGGTCTAATAATCAAATTAACATGTCAGATTAAGAGGACAAAAAACAAATTTAACTTTGTACGAATGGGGGGCCTCCCTGAGAAAGTGAGGCGACAGGCAGTAAGGGAATTGAGGCTCATATGATAGGCCTCCTTGAGGTAATGAGAAGAGAACTGAGACTTCAAAGGCAGAGAAGACAATTAACAGAGAGATGAGAAAGAGAAAACTCTGATAACTGAATGTGTGCCATGCCATGCAGAGAAGTCTTTTTGAGGGAAAAAGAAGTAATCTTTGGAAATGACTTTCTTGCTTGTGTAGTCTCCCTATCTAAATTATTTTAGATAGTTAAAGAGGGAAAGGAAAGTGAAAAATTCCTGAATATTCTGTTTCTTAAAAATAAACAGCTGAAAATCATCCTCATGACAAAGAGACACATTTTGGAATGGCAAAATTTTGCTTCCCCACCTATGTGGTGACCATACTAAGTCAGAAAGTGACAATGTAGATTTATCATCTAGTGGAACATTGTGTTCAGGAAAAATTGCTATAAAGAAAAAGACTAAAAACAAACAAACAAATAGACAAACAAACAAAAAACAACCCTGACTGGTGTGGTTCAGTGGGTTGAGCGCTGGCCTATAAACTGAAAGGTCAGGTGACCTGTTCAATTCCCAGCCAGGGCACATGCCTGGGTTGCAGGCCAGGTCTCCTGATGGCGGCGTGTGAGAGGCAACCAACTGATGTTTCTCTCCCTCCTTTTCCCTCCCTTCCCCCCTCTCTAGAAATGAATAAATAAAATGTTTGAAAAACAAAACAGAAAAAGTAACTGAATAAATTTTTATTACCTTTGCACTTCCAAGACTTTTCTAAAATTCCCTGCTGTCTTAATTATTATCAGAAAACACATCTGTTTAGTTGACATTGAATTTTCAAGTATTCAAATTACTAATATTAATTTAGTAATGAAGTAGCTAAATTCATGTACACAACTAAAATCCATGTAAAAGTCAGCATTTTCTTTTAGTGTATTGCTTCTTACACAAACCTTCGATGGCAGTCTAGTTACCTCTTATGAAATAAGTAATTTTTTTTCTAACTTGATGGCTGCATGGGGCAATGCCTAGAATTATTATTTTAAAGAGGAGAATCAGTGGCCCTCCTAAGTCTACAGACCTCTCACACAGAGCTGCTGGGAGGATGGGGCACCTGGAGAGCCCCTGGGAGCTCCAGGATCCACCCCCTCCCATCATTTGTCCTGTACACGTCATTCAATTTGCCTGTTCTTGAGTTGTATCTTTGATAATAAGCCAGAAAATGTGTATAAAGTGAACCATGGGGTGTACTGATTTCAGACAGTCTTCTAATTAGAAAAATTAGGTGTTGGCATGGCAGTACAGACAGCAAAATAGAAATATGAAGAGAAGAATAACATGGCCCCTGTGCAAAGGCGACACCCAGATTTGTGAGGCATTCATGTTTTTCTTCTGTGCTAAAAATGAAAGTAAGTTGTCTTTTTAAAAAAGATGGAACTGAATGACTTCTCATTAGGTTCAAACAAAGGAGATACAGATTAAATAAAAATAATGTAATTTTACTAAAGTTAAAGCTCACAGATTGGAGTAACATACATTCTAAAAAATCTTGCCTTGATATACAGCCAAATGTTAATTTTTAACTAATGTGCTTTTGCTTCTTTTTCATTTTAGAACTCAGTTTATAAAAAAAACACCTAAAAAAAAAACCACTTTCATAATTCACAACATTCTCCAGATTACCTAATTTGTATTGGCCAAATCCATGATAGAAAAAAATATAAGTGATAAGGTTTAATTTTTAGTTTCATTTTGTCTGGGTGGACTTCATACTGATATTGACATCTGATATAATTATAGCTTCATTATACTTTGCTTCAGATAAAAGTAAATCCAGGTCTTACATAAGGAGAGACTTTATTCAAAAAAGTAAGACAATAGGGAGAACTCTCAGAACTCAGCACAAATCTGAAAGTATCTCAAAATAAAACAGCAAAATGCTTTCTTTTTATGGAGAAAGATAAGCAGAGCTTAGTAGAAACTTATGAGGGGAAGGTGAGCAAGCCAGGAGAACTGAGTAAATGGTATAGCAGAAGCCACCTGATAGGAAATGTGTCTGTTGGGTTAACCGATTTGGGATCGCTGACGAGGGTGGTATATTCTGCATCTCTGTTCTTGCCCACGGCTGGGGATAAGCCAAATGTCAGGGGCCTGTGGGAAAGAAAGAAGTCTGAACACAGTTTGGTCAAGGCAAAACAGAGGGTAAGGAATTGCAAATACTTGGCCAGGAGCTCTAACAGTATGCAGTGTGTGTAAGTGTATAAACTGATGCCCCAGTATTCGACTTTGCCTACAATAAGGTTATTCAGTGGGTCAGTATGTAGTTGTGGTATCCCAGAAAGATATTTGATCTTTATCCTCCTTCTCAGCACCTGCAAACAGAATGCATAAAAACCTTGGAATTTCCTGAGTGATAAGTGTGATAGCTTTTTGTTCAAATGAGTCAACCCTTTGTGAGTGGGACCCTAGATACCTTCAGGATGGGGGCTGCTTGCCAGCAAGATCCCATCTTGACTAGAAGCTCAGAATTTTTTGCTTCACCCCTAATTTTTGATGAGCATGGAAGGGCTAGTGATCGAATTAATCAGCAATAGTCAATAAAATCTCCATAGAAAAAAATATAAGTGATAAGGTTCAAGAGCGATCCAGTTCATGAACCCGCAGAGCTGCTGGGAGGATGGAGCACCTAGAGAGCACATGGAAGCTCCATGATCACTCCTTCCCGTCATTGTCCGGTTCATGTCTTTTATTTTGGTTGTTCTTGAATAGTATCCTTTATAATAAACCAGCAAATGTGTATAAAGTGTTTTCCTGAGTTCTGTAAGCTATTACCAACAAAATGGTGGTAGATCTAACTTCCAGAGAACTTGACTCATTGGGTACCAAAGAAAATGCAAAATAATAAAGAGCATGCCAAACATACAATCCTTAGGTTATAATCATTTGTAAAAACTGAAATGAAAGAAGATGCTGAGTTGGACCATGATGCTGGATAGAGCTCAGATTTCAGGCAGTCCGACTTTCAGCCACTAACCTCAAAGACACCCAAAAGGAAAAACTGTGCCAGAACAACAAAAGTAACTAAAAGTCTCTGGTGGCCAGGAAGGTAGTCAAAGTGGGGGAAAAGCAAAACCAAGAATCATTGACTCCAGAGGTATGCAGAATTGGGATGCCTATTTTTGAGTCAGTATTGCCAGCTTCCCAAAGCATCTTCATTGAAATGGATTAAGAGGGACTAATTTAGGGGCAGTATCTTTGTAAAAGCTTCAGCATGGAAAGGCAGTTTTGGGTTTCTACAGGACCCAAAGACAGCTCCTTACGGAACAATCACAGATGGTGACATATGATCCAGGCACACAGCAGGTTATGCCCAAGGAAAGAGAAAGCCTGGTGTGCTAAAGAGAAACTACTATAGGCACTGTTTACCCTGAGGAGGGGGCTGTCCAAGTCCTCCTGTGAAAGCCAAGTGGAAAACTCCCAGATGAAACAGCTGATATGTCTCACATGTGAGCCCACTAGGGTAGGCTTTATGACAATGTGGTTATTCATCCACTGAATATGCCTGTTACCCAGGGTTTGGTAAGTTTTATGATCAATATGACCCCTTTTTCAAGGGCACCCCATGTAACCTTATTGCTATAAAACTGAGCAAAAGTTCAGAAGCCTTGTTTAATTTGCTGTATCAGCTTCCCCTCATGGGCCTCACAGAAGCTGAGAAAACATTAATTTAATTAATTAGAGGCAAAGGGGAGAGTCAAGGAACTTGTCCTATCTATGTGGAAATCTTTAGATGGTTATTTAAAAATGAGATAAATAAAATGGGTATCGATGGTGTTGAAACAGAGGTCTTCATATAGGTTTTGAAGGTCAAGAGGAAAGAAGGCTCCTGCTGGTCTCCTAAAATCAAAAGGCCCCAAATAAGTTCATTCTATTTGACCCTGTTTAGAGTAATGGTTTTTGGGAGGATAGAAACATTAAAAAAAATTGTTTATTGAGGGCAAGAGGATGCAAACAATATAAAAACCAGAAGTTTATCTGATGCAGACACCAACCCACAGTGTCCACGTCATTATGAATGAAATGAGACATTCACATGGACTACCAAGTCTGGTGAAGGAAAAGGGACAGCATGGCTTTTCTCTCAATGGAAGCAAAAGCCTCAGCCCTTGCTCCAATGAGCTTTTATTGTTTTACTGGGCACATTATAAGAAGGTCCTCATTAACTATGCACAGGCTTGCTTTAGGTAGTTACCTTTTACAGAAAACAAAGGAGCCAATGCTGCTAATCCCATCACAGAAGAGGGATATTTGCAAATGAAAAGGCAAAAGTGGTTGAACCAGTTATACTCATCCTTGGAAGGTTTAGCACGGATTTTAGAAAGTTGCTTTGCAGTAAATGTCCTCAATTCAGGGTGAGGGAGTTTTAGCAAAAAGCAAGACTCATAGAGGCCTAGGTACATTGCAGGAGGATTCTTCACAGAAGAACCTATCTGTGGGCATGGGTCCTGTGCATCTCCGAGTGGTAGCTGCGCCCACGCCATGGAGAATGGTCTACCACACTTATCTGGCTTTAATTGGCTTCTTTTTCTTTTATCAAATCTGGTGAGATTTTATTTGCTCATGAAATCATTATACTGGGGGAAGATATGGGGCAGAGATTCCTTAAAATGACCCATTGGTAGAAATCTTATCATGGCTAGAGAACTGCTCAGCACTGCCTACTTCTTTCCCTTCTGCTCCACGTGTCCAGCACACTAGTCATTACATGTGATGGTGAGCCCATCAGTCGGAGAAGAGAAGCTTTGGGAGCCCATTCTGCTGTCTTGGCACTGGTCCAGGTCCTTCACTATTTTATCCATGGCCAGAGGGTCTTTCTGATTTTTGATGAAGAACCATTTGATGATGTCCCAATGGAGGCTACAATTAGTGATGTAAAAAGACTGATGTGATTAAGGTGAAAATTTAGATGATATTTCCTTTGAACGGGCTCTATTTGAAGTGGTTTTATCTCTTTTTCATGAACATATTATCAAGATGGACACTATGTCTGACTGAAGACATGTCCCCTACCTAGTGTTATAAAGCATAAGGCAGGTGAATCAACGCTTCAAGTGATATGCTAAGTGGAAACCGGTAAAACTGCCTAAGCCCCAAAAGTATAGCATGAGGCACCGGTACACAGTTGGAGTGCTGCCATAAACACGTTCTCTGCGTGATATCTCTATATGGAGTGTATATTAGGGCCTATGTCAAAAGCCCATAAATGCCTCCCAGCGATGGTCACTGGGACTTTGGTTATGTCCATTTAAGGAACAATTACTAGCTTGTTACCAGATGCGTTATCACTGCCCCTTTGATTGAAGAACACAAAATAATCAAGAAACCTGAAGTACCCACGTCATATCAGGTAATGTTGGATAAATTTTCTTATACAAAGGGCAGTGCCCAGAAAGGTTCCATAATAAAATAAAAATTGTATCTGTAAGACCTTTCTATAGGGAAATCCAAGGAAAACATACTATGGTAGGGAGCCTCTTTTCCCCTAGGACAGACTCGGTGACTGTATGAAGAGCTGATGGATGATATGATTCCTTGGACAGGGCCCTGTAAACTACAATCAATTGTCCAAAGGAGTTATTTGGTTTGTGGATGGTAGTTCCAAGATTTGGAAGGCTACTACTTTGATAGATGAAGGTAAAAACAAATCAGCTCAGTGAGATGAATCATTGGTTTTCTGGCACAATGTTTCTGTTTTTTCTAATTTGTTGACCCAGGCTATGTAGTCATACAGAAGGGCAGTGGTGAACTAGCCTATCTAATGAACGAACTAAAATAACAAGCAAAATAGAGACAGAAACATAGAGAGAGAGCAGTATGGCAACTAAGGGCGGAGCAGGGTAAGGAATGGAGAGATGGAAGAAAAAGCAAAAAGGACTCATAAACATGGACATCATCAGTATGGTGATTGCCCATACTGGGGAAGAGGGGGTGTAAGGGAACTAAATGGTAATGGAAAGAATTCAATGAAAATGAAACAATAACAACAAAAAGCGATTACCATATGGGGTATAGCCTTGTGGAAACCACTATGGTAATGTGAAGTGTGCATTAAAATGGAATACATTGATGCCTATAATAAGAGCCCCCTGCCAGGTTGGAAAGTTTATTGGAATTGGTGAGTGATGTTGTTACCACCAAATAGTCCCCTGCCAGTCTAAATGGCAGCAAGGAGGGCTACCTACACTGAGTGTGCAAAAAGCTAGCAAAATACTTGGAAAAAGAAAAAAAACCCTTCACTTAACTTCCAGTACCAGATTGGAGGCAGGGCCAGAGGAAGGTGGCACATGAGCCGTAGAAGTCATAATGGTGTAGGGGAAGGTGCTGGACCAAAGAGACCTGTTAGTCTGGCCCAGGAAAAGAAGAGATTGGTTGGGAGATTGACCCACCTAAAGTTGATGGAAGTTTGGGAAGTTGATTGGTCATTATGAGAAAGCTCCTGGTCCATCCCAAACCCAAGCTAATAGAATCCCAGGGGAATAAAGAGCACTCTATGTCTCTTGATACTGACCTGCAGTTGAAAGGTGCACTCACCTGTTCTCTCCTTGGGCCATGAGGCTTTAGCAGCCATGGCATCCAGGAGGGAGCATCTCTCTCTCTTGCTCACCTGGTGATGCTCTCACTGGTGCATTCATGTACTCTCTTGTTTGGGAACACATGACCATGAGGCCTGGGCAGCCACATGGCCCATGGTCATGTGGGCTCTACACACAGGCTCCAGGAGGGAACCTGAAATGAACAGCAGTTGGGAATTAGCTAAGCTACCTGGAAGGGGACTAAGACTGCTTAGAAGCTGCCTGTCAGCTCCAATGGTCTGTATTTTAAAATGGAGTTTTGTCTTGGTCTTGCTGAGGATGACAGGACTTTTATCCATGGCAGAAAGAGGAGATGGGCTTTGAGACGGGGATCTGCCATTCTCCGAGGTCACACAGTGCCTGAATAAAACCTCTTTTCATTGCACCAGCATCTGCCTCACTAGTTTGGCTTGTGTGGTGACAGGCAGCCAGACCTCTGATTTTTTGTTCAGTTATCGTGTACTCATTTGCGGTCACCACCTGGGTCCATGGAATAAGTGGACATGGTTGGAGGGCTGCAGAAACGCAGAGATGAACTGAATCTGTACATATTCACCCTTTTGCACCCTCTGAGGCACAAAATGACAATAAGAACTATTCTGTGTGCCAGTAAAAAGATCATGGACTGCAGATGGCTAAGCAACAGATTCTCTGGGGTCAAGGATGATAAGTTACATTGATATCAGTAGCCAGAAGGGGCTACATATAAGTCCTAATAGAACTTGACCCTCACTCTGGGCTGAACTTTGCTGACCTGGTTGTAGATTCAAATACTGAGTTCTCTCAAAAAATGGGAACAAAAGATACTGTGCCAATTTGAACCACTAGTCACATTTCTTCAGACCAGGAAACACAATTTATAGCACATGGTATCCAATAATGGGTGTCAAGTTGCCTCCCTTAGAGTAATAGTTTGATAGAGAATCGGAACAGTCAACGGAAATGTTGATTGTTTAAAATGGGGCCGGAAATGGGCCTTCATTTTGTGTGACCTCATTGAACATGCGGGTGAAAGTGCTCCCAGGAGACAGGTTACTGTTTTCGTGGTGGATCTGGGGAACCAGGGATGGAGGAGGGTGATGTTCTGACTGTGTAATTCTTTCTAAACTGGGAGGATGCTGGTGCGATGATTTTGCTTTTCTTTTCCAAATCACCTCTACTACTTTTTTCCTACCAGATGTAATGGCATCACAACCAGTCCTGAAATGATAAGTGTTGGAAGCAGGGATAATTCTTAAGAATGTATAACTGTGTTTTTAAATCTTTATGTCAGAATTCCTATGAACCTGATGAAACAGAATGTGTCTATACCCATAAGGCAAAATTGGGGTTAACAGTGAATGTAGCTATATTGCCTAGTAGTAAAAATAACTGACTAGTTCTGTACCTCCATAATTCCACCCAATGTGAATAGGAACAGTACTTGATTGATGAGTATTGCTGCCTATAATTGAGATTAGTACAGTGGTAAACCCTAATGCCTCCTGCAAGACAAAAAAATTTGAGGCATACATGTAGAGAAGGAATAGTACCCAAGGATAAATGCATGAGGGAATTCCAATATTACACTGTTAAAGAGAAAAGTAGGCCCCAAATGGCATCACTTGTTCTAAAGCCGTTGACTTAATTGCAGTTTTGAACTTTACCAGAAATCTAATCTTCAATCAATCTGGACTTTTCTGGTTGACTCTAAAGAGTTAATCTGTGGCCTGGGCCCTCTCTATACCCCATAGGAAGAAGAAGCAATTTGCACAATGGAGCCCTTTCCTATTGTCCCCTCCCCAACCTCCGCCAAAAAAAAAAAAAAAAAAAGATGATGCCCTGGGCCTGAAAATAATCCTATCTTTTATTTTGATAATAGCTTCCAGCCCCACCCTTCTTCCTACAAAATCCTTCCATTCAGTGCAACTCACCCAGACTGCCTTTCCAGTTGCTAGATGAGATGTTACCAGATTCGTGAACCCCTAAACACAGCCAATTAAATCTTCAAATTTACTTGGTTTGTGGCAGGCAACCCTCATGTTAGTTTACTTTGTACTTTGTAACTTCTGTGCTAGGACCCCGTGCTTTGCTCCTTTGTCTCGCATATAAGGTAGTTAGACCTAACTTCCGCATTTAGCTTCTGTAACCTCGCTTTGCCACGGAGGCAGGGGGTCCGAGGCTATTTAAACCCCGGAAAGTTAGAGATCGGGGCTCAGGATTTGGGTTCTTCCCCTGAGCCCGCACGTAATAAAGAATCATGCTCCGCCATCTCTCCTGTGTGTGAGCTATTTTCTGCAACAGGTTGATTATTGTTTTTAATCACATTAACACCTGGAACCTGGCTTAAAGCAAAAGATATTGGTCTAAGCTCAGTTAGAGCAGGTCCTTGTTCAATGACGTTTGTTATAACATTGACAAGATGCCTTAGGGAGTTAACTCTTGTTTTTATTAATAAGCCTATAAAAAAAGTGGTTTGTTTTGTTTTGTCTTGTTTTCCCTTAAGTCACTGAACCAATCAACAACATTAAGAGAGGACTTGCTGTATATCAGATCCTTGAAAGGATGAAGCCCTATGTCCCTGAGACCACTCTTGCTTTTGGAACCTGACAAGGTCTATCTAATGGAAGCCTTAAAATTTGACTGCCTTCCTCTGGGAGACATTTTCATATAATATGATGGTGGACTGGACTAACTGTTAATGACTGAATGCAACTCTAGTAATGTAACAGGGTGCAACCAAGAGGGGGGACCCAAATAGGGATTTGAAATGGGGTCCAAACTCAAGGTGTTCAGGAAATATTAGGATGTCCTCAGCACCATCGCCCCCACACACACAGGTGTGGGTTGGGGGAAGGGACAAATGGAGCAGGGCCTTTGAGAGCTGTTTTGCATAGCAACAGCTTTGCAGCTAGCCTCTGGTGAGGTCATTTAACATATCTATAACCTTTAACTGGTTACATAGATATGTTAAATAGCTGTGGCCAGTCTCTGAGCCAGGGGGATGGAAGTAACTTGCCCACCAAGATGTAACTGGGAGGCAGGTCCCCCGAGTTACAGCACCTGCGTGGGAGCTTGAAGAAGATTAGCTCCATGACATGGGGCCACACCTGCCCAGACCCACGTTGGCAGCCCAGTAAAGCTGGAAGGATATGAGTGCTGGCAGGTGTAACTGATTGTAGAAGGAGTCAGAAATGGGGCTGCAGAGGAAGATTGGCACAGGATTTAAACCCAGGCATGGCAGCCATTGAGGAGAGGACTACGAGGCTGGGACCCTGGCAGGGAGAAAACCACTCAGTCTTTAGCAGAGTGGGGACTCCCACGGCCCTGGGAGAGAGAACCACAAGGCTTTGCCAGAGTGGGGACCCCCGCAGCTTTAGGAGGGGGAACCACTACCCGGCTTTAGCAGAGATCCCGGCGACACAGCTGACGGTGCCGGGAACCGAGGGAGGCCTACCAACTGAGACGGATTACTGAGATGAACAGGGGGCTGCCTGAGCCTCGGACTTCTATTTATTTTCTTGAGATACAGTACCCCAGACTGGGCAAAGGGGGAAGGAAGGACTGTGTATGTTTGTGGGTGTTTTAAGGGACTTTGGGATTTTGATGAAGACATTAGGCCACTACTTTAAGTTTGTACAGCATTAAGTAAACATTTCCTTTCCTTTTCACGAATCTCTGGCATTGAGAGATGTCTTTCCTATAAGGCGGTGGACATAAGGAATCTGGGGAGTTCCTTTCGGGTAATAGTGTATTGCCCTCGCCCCTCCTTGGCACCCCCTGTTGTTCTGTAATAGTAATGTTTCAACATCTTTTAACTGTTATTTTTTTTTTTTCTATAAAGGATCCTCAGTCTAAAACAGGGAGTAACTTGTGGTACCACAGAAAGATATCTGATCCTTGTCCCAGTTCTTGGCACACAGCTCCTAAACCCTTGGGATTTTCAAAGTAATAGGAGAGTCTTTTGTTCTAATGAGGTGGTTTTTGTGCTCCTAGATATCTCTAGCTTCAGGATGGGAGCTGGTCACCTGAAAGACCACTTCTTGGTTGTAAGTTTTGAAATTCAACTCTACTCTCCAACCTTTGAGAGAAGAGAGGAGCTGGAGATTGAGTTCATCACTGATGACCAATGAAATCTCCATAAAAATCCCTAAAAGACAGAGTTTGGAAAACTTTTTGGCTGAGGAACACATAAAGGTGCTGGAATGATGCCATGCCCAGAAAGAGGATGGAAGATCTTCGCCTTCAACCACCATTTCCCTAGATCTATGCATCTCTTGCATTTTGGCTGTTTCTGAGTTGTATCCTTTATAACAAACCAGTGAATGTAAGTAAAATATTTTCTTAAGTTCTGTGAGCAGTTCCCACAAATTTCAAATGTGAGGAGGGAGTTGTGGGAATCTCCTGATTTGTAGCCAGTTGGTCAGAAGTATGCATGGCTTGGGACTTGCAAATGTCATCTGAAGTAGGAGCAGTGTTGAGAGACTGAGCCCTTTTAACCTGTGGGATCTGATGCTAAATTCCCGTAGATAGTGTCAAAACTGAATTGAATTATTGAACATCCTGATGGTGTCAGAGAATTGAAAATGTATTTGGTGTGGGGGGGATAAACATTCAATAGTGTAAGATTCAGTCTGCATTAAAGTTAGATAAACCTTTTTCCCATTTACAAACACATCATTAATCCTGGCTCATTATGTGAGTCTAATTGATCATAAGAGGGATTGAATGAAGGAGAATGTTTAAAATTGTGAAAAAGTTATTCTCACCACTGAGAAGAAGAACTTAATAAAGTTCTACTGATGGGCTAGTCATTTTAAATTCACTTGTAAAGGACAGCGTATTATTTTCATCTTTCCAAGTACTTGGAGACTATTACATCCTTAGGCAACCGATGCTTAACTAAACAATACATTTTCAGTTGCTGCAATTTTTCTTCCAAACCCAGTGAGTTGATTCCATTAATCATCTCTTGTCTTCTCAGAATTCATTCCAAATCCCTGTGTGTGTACAATATTAAGGTAAATAAAGCAGAAAGAAACAAATCTGGTGTCATCAGATTCACAAGCTCTAGGTAACATGTTCATTCTTTTTCTTGACTCAGGAAGCCACAGCCAGTTTATCCGTGATGATCAGGGGCTTTATGTTTTGCAGCTCAGCTCATGGCAGGTGTGGAATGAAAAGCACCATCTCCTGTGGGCTCAGCTCTGGCTTCACGGAAATCCCAGTTCTCACCCTTCTATGGTAACGGACAGGAGCTCTGGCCTCAGAAGACTAGTCCCGACAAAGATAGTCTTGCTGTCAATACCTCCAGTGCATTAATCCACCTTTTCTCCAGGGGACTGTGTTTTCTGTTTTCTTCCTTTATCTAATCTCAGGAACTAGGCTCTAACCCTCCCCTGTAATTCTCTGGCTGGACTTCAAGCCCTTATATTTATATTTCTATTCTTAAATTTAAAGTTTTTTTTTTTTCCACAAAACAGACACAAAAACTCATGAATTGTCAGACTACTAAGCTCCATGCACTGTAGAGTACCTGCTATGCATACATCTTTTCCTTTAGCACTCATTGCAAAAATATGGTGTCGTTAATATTTTTCCACTTTTTCTGGAGAAGTTAAACAAAGTAACACCTATGATTAACAACTATTAAGAACCAGCTGGTCAACAAGATCTAATTGGATTTGTTCTGTTCTTCCTACCCTACCACCCTGTAGCACCCTGTCCATGGATCACTTTCCAAGATTCTCTTAAACATCCATTAACTTCATATGGCTGTATCCCTTCACTTGGTATAATGTTTTCAAGTTTTATCCATGTCATAGCATGTGAATTTATTTTTAAAAATAATATTTAATATTTTACCTCTACTATTATTTGCTTACCCATGTATCAGTTGATGATGGATATTTTTATTAGGCATTTTGCTTATAATTAATAATGTTGTCATGAATGTTTGTATCCTTTTTTATTTTTATTCCATGTGTATAAGGACATGTTTTTATTTTTGTAGGTATCTTTATGTCTATTCTCATGCCAGTACACACTGATTGATGTATTTGTTCTCATGCCAGTACATACTGCTTTAGTTACTATACCTGTACAGTAAGAAATCAGAAATCTTCCACTTTTCCTTTTTTAAACATTCTTTTGACTTTCTACATTTTCATATTAATTTTAGAATCAGCCAGTCAATTTTTGCAAAACAAAAATCTGGTTTTTAATTGAGATTGTGTTGAATATGTTGATCATTTTGGAAAGTAGGCCAGCTTAAGGCAATTAAGTCTTTTGATCCATGAATACTGAAACTTTCTATTAATTTGTAGCTGCTTTTATTTTAGCAATGAAATTGTTTTCTAATTTTATTTCTATATTGTTCATTGTTAATGTGTAGATATACAACAGGAATTTTTATATTGATCCTGTGTCCTACAAGGATTTTGTTGAACTCATTTATTAGTTATAATATTTTAATGAACACATTAGACATTTATATATAAGATAACATCAATGTGGATGCCTCATATATTTTTATTGTCTAATTTCACTTTCTAGAGACTCTAATTCAATGTTGAGTAAAAGTGGCAAGGGGGATTACCTTTGCGTCTAGCTCCTGATCTAATGGGAAATAATGCAGGTTTTACAAGTAAGAATAGCTATGAGATTTTACAGATGAACTTATCTATCTAAGTTCCTTACTATTCCTAATATGTTCAGTGTTTTATTATGAAAATATGTTGGATTTTGGGAGTGCCTTTTTTCTGCTTCTATTGAGGTGATTGTTTTTGTACTTTAGTCTAGTTACTCGGTATATCATAGTAATTGATTTTGGATGTTTAACTATCTTCTACTCTGACAATAAACCTCACTTGTTCAAGTTGTATAATATTTTTAAATTTTTGCTGAATTTAATTCATATTTTGTTGAGGATTCTTTTTATCTTTTAAGGAATATTGGTCTTCTGATGTCTTTATCTACTTTTGGTTTCAGGATAGATTGGCTTTAAAGAATAAGTTAGAAAATGTTTTATCTTTTATTTTTTGGAAAATTTGTGGAGGACTACTATTAATTATTCTATAAATATTTGGTTGAAATTCCTAGGCAAGCAATGTGGGTCTGAGCTTTTCTTTGTGGGAAAATTTTAAATTACTAATTCAATCACATTTACTTGTGATAGTTCTATTCATATATTTAAATTCTCCTTGAATAAATTAAATAATTTGTATTATTGTAAGACTTCGAGTATAACTTCTAAGTTATTGGAGTTCTTGACTTATAGTTGTTCATAATATTTTCTTATAATCTTTAATTTCTGTAAATTTATTGTTATGTGCCCTCTTTCATAACCAATTTTAGTAATTTGAATTATCTTCCTTATTTTCTTGGTTATAACTGTCTTTATACATGATTCTGGAAGGGGAAAAACAGTAGATCATGTTTCAAATGACATACTCTCCTTCCATTATTACTGAGATTGAGTTGACTTTCCTGAATGAGATTTTTTCCATTTGCTTTACACTCTTAAAACATTTCAAGAGATTTTAAATTATTGTATTTTTAATTTTCTGCTGTTTAAAATGTTGTTTTGTTGGATGTAGGGCTCACTGAAATATTCACTCTGCCATTTCCAAAATACCACTCCCTTCATTATAATTTATTTAATCAATTCTATATTGCTAACATTTTAAAACATATTAAAATTTATTTCTTATTTAAATTTTATGTTGAACTTAAAAAATTTTGTTATCAAAAAATGATAGTGGCATAATTAAATTCACTTAAGAATCTGTCTACCAAAAATTAATTACATGTAAATCTTGGAACACATTTCCCAGAATTTAATACTTTTATCAGGGCTTTCTTTGAAATAAGTTAATATAGCATATCTTTCTCCATTTTGGTCTTAGTGAAGCATATAATTATTCAACTCTATTATAGAGAAAAATGCTAACATATTTTCTTTTGCAATCATTGGGAAAAGTTAAGAATACAATGGTAGGGCACATTAAAGGTGCTTTTTTTTAGTGGTTTGTAACCCATTAATAATCATTAAAATGGCGGGGTAAAAGTTTTTAATGGCTAATTTTATGTAAATATCATGTTGCTGGGGAAGCGGGGAATGCAGGAACCGCTTCAGAGGGCGATAAGGGAGCTGAGCCAGCAGAGGCATTTCAAAGGAGTTGCCGTCTGGGAATGTGAACAGAGATGCCTAAGCCGTTAATGGGCCTGGTGAGATGGTACTGCCAGGCTATGTAAATAGTAGACAAATGTTTAGATAAGCCATTTGTTAACCTTTGAACCCCGGGACCCCTAAATCTTTGTACCAGCCTTGTTTCTGAAATGTAGATCAAAACCTATAAATACTGTAGAAAGACAAAGGACTGGGCTCAGGATTTGGATTCTTCTCCTGAGCCCTCGCGTAATAAAGAATCGTGCTCCGCCATCTCTCCTGTGTGTGAGTTATTTTCTGCAACAATGTAACACATTGAAGAAAGTTCTCTATGCATATTAGTTATTTATACACTTATCTGGGGCCAGAGCAGTCATGTAGCTCTTGTTTGTTGCTGTGGTTCTGTCCCCATTCCTTTCATGGGTCTCTTTCTTGTTGAAACAGAGAATCACAGAAATCAAAAATGAAAAGCAGTAATATCTCTTCTAACTGTTTCATTTTATAAATTTAAAAACCTATGGTCTGGAGAGACAAATCAGTGTCTTCTGGCTTTTAATGTATGTGTGAAACTTGGATGTACTGAATACCTCCCCAGGGCATAGTCCACCCTGCATGCAGCTTCTTCCAAAAAGCAGCCCTGATGGGATCTAAACTCAAGCCATTAGAATCATCACAGCGCCTTTGCTTCTTTTATTTCCCTATCACGCTGCTGTACCAAACTCAATAGCCTGAACTCGAGGTAACATTCAGAATGGGTTATTTCCATGCTGGACACTGCTTTTGCTCACGGCTGAAAGTCCCATATATTTCTGGAAGATTATTTTCCACTGACTTTCCTTAAAGAGAGAGATGAGAGAGTGCAGGAGGAAAAGGGAAGAAGATAAAAGTTTTGGTTTTCCTAGGACATATGTGATTCTGAATAAGAATTGCAGGCAAAGAGGGAGAAGTAGGTGTTCTTAAATGATGGGTATCTCCCAAAGGTCACAAGGTCAAGTAAAAAACAGTAATGGGTAAGATTCACAGAGGACAAAACGTTTTAAATTGGGGGCATGCCAGAATTTTACATTAGGATCACAATAAAAGAAGTGTAACATTGTGACAAGTTAAAATTTCTTCCCACAATTGGGAAAAAACTTAATACCTTTGATACAGAGAACTGCTTTTCATTAGTGTTTCTAGTTTATATAGTTTTATTTGATTATTTAGAATAATATGCATGTTTTACATAATATAGAATATTTATATAGAAAAATAATGTAAAAACAGATTATCTTTGACAATGGTACATATCATTCACTGAAAATTTAATTTCTTTTGGTATTTTTAAAGAGAAAAATTAAACAAATAATTGTTAAGCAATTTTCAGTCTGCTTTGGGGCCTTTCTTGATGTAAAACCGTGTGGCACTTGTCTCCTTTCCGAAAATGTTGGCGGGAATCCTCGGTCAGTTGTTGCGGTGATTAGATCTGAGTCTTGCAGCGTATTGAAACACTTTAAACCTAGACGGAGGAACAGGAAGCTCTTTTAATTAAACAGATAACTCGCATACCGCAAGGCATTCTTTTGTTTATGAACTTCAGAGAGAATTCTTTGCACATTACACAAGTCCACATTGTGAAGAACAAAGATGGAATTTCAAAGGCTTACCTTCTTTGTGATAGAAGAAAAACCATTTTTCCTCTCCAGGTGAATATTTCTAAGAAAGATTAATAGGTAGAGAAAAACCATCTTCAGAAAAATCAGAGCTTTGAGCTGTGCTGTTTGTGTTTCACGGCTTTCTATGGCCCCTTTCTGAGTGGGCCATGCGTGGAAAAGGCATTTGCCTCATTCCAAACTTTCCATTGCTAAAATTAATTGACAAACACAACCAAGTCTGACCCCGAAATTTGCAGTTTAGTGGGCACACACATTGTATGCATCGTACCTTGTGCTAAGATTCCCTAGCTGATTTCATTTTGCTGTTAAGAGCATTTCTTCCTCTTTCACTGTCATTGCCTTTTGTTCTTCATGAAGTCATTTTTGTGCTCTCACACACATGCTTTCAAATGCTTCTGAAGAACTGTATATGCCATGTCCCCTTTCCTTTCCTCGACACAACTTCTCCCAGACTCTACAATCAGACCCAGACTTCCTTTCCACCACGCCTTTGTTTCCTTTGTCTGTGAAGATGGTTAAGTGTTGTACCCTGCCATTCCATACTTCTATGTAACCTATTAAAAATCAAGCTTCTCCTGAAAGATTTCTGCAACAACATTATTGTTCCAGCTCTTCTGAAACAATCACCAGCATGAATGATCTCATGTCTGACATTTGCACTGTACAATGTTTGTCTGTCAGGATTGAACTTTTTAAAACATGTATTCTCTCTGAAGAGTTGAACCTACTGTAAGGTAAGCTGCTTAGCACTGTCATTGAATTTCACTTTGTAAATAACACTCATAAACAATCATAAAGAGCATGTCTATAGACCAAGGACAATTTACCGGGTTTGGGAAGGACTTAGGTGCATAAATAATATTGTGAATATCTTATAAAATCAGCTTATGATCTCTTATCATTTGTAAAATAGGATTCTAGTAATTTGAGGAAGTTCAATGAAATGTCATTATGGTTCTAAAAATCTTCCAAACTAGAAAATTTCTCTGATATATTTCTTTGTGTAAAACTATTGAGAATTAGAAATAAGTACATTATGAGGAAGTATATAGCAGACTCATTGCTAAAAGAAAATAGGCTAAGTAAACAAGTAACTAGATACACAAAATTAAGTCACATTTACAAAAGAAATGTGGTCACATTATATTACTGTAGGGCACAAGATCTTAAAAGAAAGGGTCTGGAAGTGAAGTAACATGTAGTAGGCTCCTTTATCCCTTTTTCCTTAAGTGAATAAAGTGATTTTCACAGGGGGCCTCATTGTTTCTCATTTTTAGTAGTGATGGGCAATTGTCTCAGCAGAAGACAAATCATCAAAGATTTTTTGAAACAAATCACTATAATAAGTAAAACATATAAAAATGTTTTTTTATACTTTTTGGTTAGATGATCCAGGCAAAGATTTGTAAAATAAGAAACAGAAGCTGAGAAAAAAAATGACTAATATACAAGGTCAACAGTTTATTTGCCTAGTCAGGTCACACGGCATTTAGATGTGCAGAGAATAAGTATTTGATCTCAAAATTTTCTCTACTATTTGTACCCTCCACACAACAAATCTTCCAAGTATAGATGAAATAATAGGAAAATAATTTTAGTGAAAACTTACTCTGACTCAATCATTTAAACGGCTTCTTGAAGTCAGTATCCTTGAGATCATTCATACTTAAATTGTCTCCATTTTTCCTGTTGCTGCTCTCACAGTGGGGACTAGGGATCTGAGGAAAAGGCTTACATGACCTTGAGGCACTAGGAGAAAGGGACTCTTCCCTTCTTATTCCCCAGGCTAGTCCTTGGATGTGTACTGTCAAATAAAAACAAGTCTGGACTTCAGTAAGAAGAAACTTATTCCAAAGGATTATTGCCATATGAAGGGGAAAATTATCATGATAGGGGACTGCTGCAATGTGGAAAATCTCCCAGAAGGTCTACAAAGGTATCACATGGCCTCAGAACAGGGCTTAGGGCTTTCTTTTCCTTCGCAGGGGAAAATAAACAAAGCTGGAGTCAGGGAGTGAGAAGAGTGGTAGTATAAAAGGACAGTTGATCAGGAAATATTTCCTCCAGAGGTTAGCTGTTCCCAGGAGAGGCTGTGAAGGAGTGATTCAGTATTTCAATAACCCAGTGTGTAACCACGCAGAAACTTCATTTCTTTAATATGACCTTTTCGCCTCCCTTTCCTTTTGATTCAAACTGGCCTCATCCAGCACCCTGACTCACCTGCCCCCTTCTCCCTTGCATGACTACTCCCTTAATCACTGAACCCTGGTCAGTGTTACACAATCTTAGGAAGAAAGCCTTGGGTCTGTTGACCACAGAGAGAAAGTTTTAATCAAACTGAAGAGAACATTTAAGCCCCAGCTGTGTTTCAGCTTCAGGCTCAGAAAAGCAGTGACACCAGAGGAAGCAATTCCATGGCTGACGTCAGACAAGATGCACTGCTCAGCAACCACCTACCCTAGCACTGACCAATCAGTAGAGGGCATGACCCTGACCACAATCCTGACTCCCTTAGTCACCACGATTAATGATTTCCCCCTGTGTAACCCTGCCCTGGAAGCTGTAGGGGAGCTGGGTCTTTGAGCACTTTTTCAGCTCTACCTCCAGGCATGGACCACTTTCTAAAAATAAACCTTCACTTTCTTTGCTGACAACTCCTGTTCTAGTCTTGTTGGACTCTGATGCATGCAGGCCAATGGACCCTTTCAGTTCAGTGGCAGAAGTGTGTGAAAAAGTTCAGGAGCCTGGGGAAGGAGAAAAGACTAACTAAAGTGCGACTAAGTTAGTAGGCATTTTGCCCAGGTTGCTCAGTGGGGATAACCAATGCAACTCATATATATTTCCAGAGACAAAGAATGAGAATTTGGCGAGTCTTAGTTTACCATCATCAGAGGAAAAGTGGGTTACCTGTGAGTCATATCTAAGTCCTTCAGGGAAGAACGGTTGTTTGCAGACAGACATTTTGGGGAACACAGAAAGTTTGGGAAATTTCTTGGCTGTTGCTATGTTTTGGGAGCCCAGACTCTGGTCAAATTCAACATTGTCACTACCAAGTAGAACTTTGCTGGCAAGCTCTGCAAATAACCCTGGTTGGTGAATTTGTAATCTGTGCTTTCTCAGCCCAGTCAGGGCAGACAGGCTGATGTCAGACAACTCACTGTCCTATCCCCTCTCTTGCTGTGGAAACACCACTGGGAACAGGCTACACTGATGCTGGTACCAATTCCAAGGTGAGGGAGGGAGGATTTTTCCATAGAGCTAAGCAATCATTGGTATCTGCTGGGTGTCCTACAACTCAACTCAATTCTGACACTGTCTACGTGGAGAGAGTGTCAAGTTCCATAGGTTAAGAGCTGAGTCCCACTAGACTGTTCTCTCTTCAGAGACTAATCTAGAACCCAGACTGTTACCTGAACTTCTGACCCACCAGCTATAGGTCGAAGGTTTCAGGCCCCCTTCTTTAGATTGATTAAATTGCTAGGTCAGCTCACAGAACTTGGAGAAATATTTCACCACTGAGACCACGAGTTTGTTTGTTTGTTTAAAGTATATTTTATTGATTATGTTATTACAGTTGTCCCATTTTTTCTCCCCTTTATTACTCTCTGCCCTGCACCCCCCTCCCACTAGCATTCCCCCTCTGTTCATGTCCATGGGTTATACATGTAAGTTCTTTAGCTTCTCTGTTTCCTATACTATTTTTAACCTCCCTTTGTCTATTATCGCTAGTTTATTGAAAAAGGATACAACTCAGAAACAGCCAGATGGGAGAGATACATAGGGCAAGGTATGGGGGAAGGGTGTGAAGCTTCTATGTTTGTTCCAAGCTCAACAGGTGGAGATTCTCCCCAAATCTCCACCTGTTCGCCAACCTGGGAGCTCTCTTAACCATGTCCTTCTAGGTTTTTATGGAGGCTTCATTACATTGGCAAAATTGATTAATCATTGGCCCTTTGCAATGGATTCAATTTCTAGCCCACTTCCCTTCCCCTGAGATCAAGAGGTGGGACTACACATTCCAACCCTTTAATCAAATGGTTGGCTCCCCTTACAATCAGCCCCCATCTTTGGGTTGCCTAGGTACTTGTCAAAAGTCACCACATTAACATAATAGATACCTTATTTATCTCATCACTTAGATAATTCCAAGAGTTTGGAGTATGCCAGAAATGAAGAAGACCAAATCTATATTTCTTATTATAAAGCACATGATCACAATGACAAATCCATACATCACTCTTGGTCTTGATGGTCCTCTCCCCAGCAACAATGCTTCAAATACACACACTACAAAGGACCTAAGGATTCAAACCAGGAGAGCCCACTGCCTGACCTTCCTTATTTACTCTCTTAATCCATCGTGTACAAAAATGGCAGTACCCTAAACAGTGATCTTTTCCAAAGCCTGAATATTAAAGTGGTGAACAGGCTCTCCTGGCATAAAATGATGGCTATCTTAGGCTAACCAGAGAGATAATGAATACATGATTTTATGGGAGAAGCAGGGAAAGCAAAGAGAGACAAAACTTTTCCCCCCCAAAGTATTATTTAGTTACTCTTACAAAGTATATATTTAGAATCACAGACTAAAAACAGATTTGCTATCTATCAGCTTTAAGTTAAAAAAAAAGTAAAGAAATACAAATAATTAGGCTTCAGTGAAGAAAATTTATCAAATGAAAGGGAATTATTAATTATTTATTATATTGCAATAGTCAAAGAAGTAATCCGATACTCATCAAGGAACAGCTTTAAGGTAGCCAAGGTACAGAACTTGGAGGCAGCATGGGAATTGAACCAACCCGACATCTTGCTAATTAGGAAACGTTCTCTGTTGTAAAAAGCAGAGGAATTGACATGGGTGGCTGAGCTTCTTTATTTGATTCTTGTGAACCCAGGAGAACTACATGAGGTAATCTGCACAGAATTTACCAGGAACTAATAGAGCTGAGAATTCAAAAGCAGAATGAGGGTGGAGGTTCAGCTACACAACTATGTTTCCAGAAATGTATTTAAACAGGCTTAAGGAACAAGTTTCTTGTAGTTGTTTATTTTCATTGTTGTTTTGAGTCTCATAGGATGGAGAAATTCTAAAGACGGTGAAGAGAGTGTAGATACATACCTATCTATCTATACAACAGACATGATTGACAACAAATGAAAGGAGATTGAGAGTGCAAATACACTTACACTTATCGGTCACTTATGTGATAGGCACTGGAGTTTTTTCTCTTTTCCTTCACGATGGACCAGTGAGTATGTGGGAGGTAAAGGAGGAACAACATGCTGTGCAAGACAATGTTACCTTCGAAACTTATGTAGTTACATCGGAACTTATTGGGTATCCATTGAGTTTTTCAAACACATTGCCCACGAGGTTCTAATGCCAAGCATATTTCTATTTTAAGATTTTACTAAATGCATTGGAGTGACAGATTTTAGTAGAATTATATAGGTTTCAGGTGTACAGTTTTGTAATATACCACCTGTATGTTGCATTGTGTGGTCACCACCCCAAATCAAGTCTCCTTCCATCACCATTACTTTACCCACTTTTTCCATCCCTCTTTCCCTCTGGCAATCACCATACTGTTTTCTGTGTCTAGGAGTTTTTTTTTTTTTTTCCCTTAATTCCTTCACCTTTCTCACCCAGTCCTCCAAACCCCTCCTCTTGGATACTATCAATCTGTTTGTTCCCTGTATCTATGAACCTGTTTCTATTTTCTCTGCTAGTTTATTTTGTTCAAGTAGATGACACATATAAATGATATTATATGGTACTTGTCTTTCCAAGACTGATCTGTTTCACTTAGCATAATATTCTCCAGGTCCATTCATGCTGTTCCAAAGGGTAAGATTTTCTTCTTTTTTTAAAATGGCAAATAGCATTCAATTTGCTATATCTAGCACATTGATTATACAGTGATCTTCCTTCTTTCTAAAACAGTTACAGACTTTCTGCTACAATCTTTTCACTTTGTCCATAACTTTTGAGCTAAAGTCTGGAGTCTCTGCTCTTTAATGTCAGATGATTCATAGAGTTATTCCTCAGCAATCTGTTCATCACCATATGTTGACATCCTCTTCATTTCACCACATACCTCAGCCATATGAGTTTCATTTAACATCTTTACTCATGACATGTGCTGCGGTGGCCAGTCCCTTTGCATATGCTGTTCTCTATGTCTGTGATGCCTTTTCTTCCATCTTTCCTTTGGCAATTACCTGCTTATTTATTTAAACACATATCATGAGGTTTTCTTTGTTATGTATTAACCAGTGTAAGTGTTTTCTTCTAGGCTCTAATTAGAGACTTTCATCTAATCCTCTTCTATTAGTATATGTACCACACTTGGTTGTATGAGCTATCTTCTTAGTTTAGTTTCCCAGTAGCAAGTGAGCTCCATTAGATCAGGGCCTTAATCTTGTCCATCTCTCTAACCCACTGACTACCCCACTGCCTGACATAAAGCAAACCTTCAATGTTTTTTAAAAGTGAGTGCTAAATGGCATGATGAAGCACTGACTAATGAAGATTCCAGGTGCATGTACTGGCTCCATTCTCTTAATATGAGTCTAGGGCTGCAATTTTCAACTGTTATGCTGCAAGCATTTTTAAAACATGTGATACCTGACTAGTCAGGGGCACTGACCTCTTTCCCTTAGACTGTCAAATTAAAAAAAATGACAACAGCCAACACAACAATTACTGTCTATGTGAATGCCCTGTTGTGAACCATAAACATATAGGTCATAAAATAGTGTTGCATCTTATTGGTCATGTTATGTGATAAGATTGCATTTGATTGGTTAACTCTTGATACCAGAAATCTTTATATACAAGTATAGGCATCTGATTTTTTAAAAAATCACTATGGAGAAAAAAGGGTAGGTACTTTTGTTTTGTAAATCAATCAAAATTATACCTCTTTTTTCAGATTGGCAAAAAATATATTTTTTGGTGTGTCACCAAATTTTGGTAATTAGTTTATATGTGCCACGAGATGAAAAAGGTTGAAAATTGCTGGTCTAGGGAAAGAGGAGGTTTTATCTAATATCCTTTTGAGTTGAGAATATCCTGCTTGAGTGAATATCCACTAAGCAGTTGCCTTGGGCTCAAGTACATTCCAGCCCAGGCCTTTCATGTGCCCACTTCTCACCTCCTCTGTGTCCTTCATTTTAACTTCTGGACAGACTATATCTCGGCACTACTCTTTCCCCAGGGGTGGTTAATAAACATAAAGCAAGCTATACTTCTTTTAATAGCTTTTACTCTTATATCATTATTAGAAGGATATATCAAGCTTTGATGAATGTATGATTAAATCTAATTTAATTATGCTGATAGATGGAAAATATTGTTAAATGTTGTAAAATAGGATTATTTATACATATATATTTATAAAACAAAGACACACATCCTGGAAGGGAACCTTGGGAAATGCAGTTCCTCCCTAGGGCATTCCCAGCTCCTGGGCGCACTGGCCTCTTTTTAGAACCATGCCTCAATCTGACAGTTTATAACACATGTAACATCAATATGTGTCTACTCACTCATGCAATATCTACTTCCTACCCGGAAATGATGAATTTTGCCTGCACTACAAACTGTTCCCTCTAGAAGTTCATCCACTACCCTGAGCCCTCAATTTAGCCATTGGCTGAGCTGTATACCTGCTCCCTTCACCTTTCAAAGCTTGAAATAATATCTGAATTTACCAGTCAAAAAGGGACAAAATATATATCAGTTTATATTAACCCCTTGCTAACATTCTTCAATAAATTCTATTTTTGCTTAGATAAATAGTCAGATGTCTTATCGAGGTACCAGTCTGCTCTCGTCCTGAATTACTCATGAATCAGCAGCCACCTGGCCTTGTTTTTGCTCATCAAACCTGTCAAATTCCTTCCAGCCTTAGGGCCTTTGCACTCTCATTTTCTCTGCCTGGAAGACTCATAGCCTTTCTCTGTAGTTTCTCCTTTTGCATCATCTATCATCTCAAATGCAAACCTCTTATGAGTCATTTCCTGAACCTCTATCCTAAAACAAAACAACAACAAAAAAAAACACCCTAAGTAAAATTTGTGATATTTACTCATGGCATTTGTCATTAATCCAGATGATCTTGCCTAAATAATTGCTTGATTGTTATGCATTCTCTCCCCACAATTAGAACATAAAACTCAGAAAACACAAAACTTGTTTCCCCTTTATACTGTTGTAACCCACAGTATAAAAAATCATCTAGCCTGTTACAACTATTAAATGGATGCATGAGTGAAGGAAAGAATGGTAGTCAAAGAAAATTCTTAGCCTACAGACATTCTGCTACTCATGCTCTTTCTAGGAAGAAAGTAAAGTATAATGCCATTTTTCTAGTAACAATTATAATAGTCTTTAAATAATAGCTCTTATATTGATCAATCATAATTGTCACCTTTCCTATAACAATGAAGTAAGAATTATTTTCTGCTGCTAGATCAATGAATAGATCTGTTTTCATGAGATTTAAGGACTGTGCAAAGAACATTTAATCAGAAAGTTGTATGAGAATACTGAATCACAGTGTTTAACTGAGATTTATAAAATCAAATTTTCTTGCTAAGGGAGACTGTTTTTAAGATTTTAAATCTGTTAAAAATAGCAAGTCATTGGTTGACAAAAAATTAAAATGAAATAAATTTTAAAAAGTGTCAAACATTCTTCTGTCACAGCCTGATATAGGACATCAAAATGAGTGGCAGTTAATCAGAATGTATGGATGAAAGGCACAGGGTATCTGTACTAACAGCATGTATTCTGTGACATGGCTCTGTTTAAAACGCAGTGTCCTATAGACTTGAATAAATCCAAAACTAATAGAACGAAATTTAAGATTTGCAGCCAGAACACAGAAAATGAACTTTTTAGCTGATCACATAATCTCAAAATAACGTGACTACTTACATGGCCTTTACCCACAGATACATAGATACGCAATGCTATTTCTTAAGTTCCCCAGTGTCAGAGGTTGCTAAGCTTACCAAAGGAATAAATTAAAGCAGGCATCCATAATGTGAGAGGCATTTCTCTTGTAATCTTTATGAAATTCTCCTGAGCAGAACAGTTTCATGAGTCTTTTTCTAGAAAAGCTGTCCGTATTGAACAGGTTTTGCCTTTATGCAAATATCTTCTCTGTGTCATTTCTTCTTTCCTTTGGCAGAACAGCTAGTGGCCAAACCACTATTGATATTTGCTTGCTCCTTGAATTTATATACAGTGTCAATGAACTTAGAAAAATATTTCACTTAAAAAACTTATTCTCTACACTACATGACTATTGAAATATATATATATATTTTAAAAACTTTGAAGTAATTTGCAAGAAATCTCTGGAAAGGGGTCTGACTCAGCTCATAGGAAATGACCCTTTGCCCCTTAATTCTCTCCTTCTTCAGGCTCCATTTACAACCACTTGACTTTGCCCTTCAGGATAGAAGTCAACTACTCCATTCTATACTATTTAACCTTCTGGAGAGAAGGCACAGAATAACAATGATAAGACAGATACAGTGAAGAAGCTAGTATTCTGGGGATATGACAGAGTAGCTATGATGACCCTGGATAAACTCTTGACTTCATTTAGGTGAGAAAGAATAAACTCCTGGGTTTTCCATGTTTGTTTTGTTCTATTTTTAATCCACTATAATTGGGTCTTTAATTTTAGCAGCCAAAAGAAAATCCTTACTGATATATGGATTTATTTCCATTTATTTCCATGAGGCTGACCTATGATGAGACATAAAATTAGTAAAACCATGAAGTCATAATGAGGAAATATAAATAATAAGAATGAGATAATAGTGATATTTATAGATATTTATATATGAGACTCTGAATATTAAAAAACAGCTAAGATTTAAATATAGTTGCTCTTTGAACTTCCTGAAGATTACAAAAACGTGAACAATTTGATTAGTATTATTAAAGTTTCATGATCAAAAAGAAGAGTCTTACGTAAAAAAGACAGTTCTATTAAGTTCCATTTTATCGAATGCCAAAATATTGTATATAGTATTTCTATTTCACTCAATTTTTATAGTAAGTCCATGTACCAGAGTTATTTCTATTTACATTTTGTAGCTGCTACATAGAGAATTAGAAAGGGTAGAGTCATTAGTGAACAGTTTTCCAAACCTATAATGAAAGCACTCATTTAAAGGTAAGATTATTTTTTCAATATTGGTTGCTTTTGTTTGTTGGAGGATTCCTAGCTGTATCTTTATTTGCCATGAGAATGGGGATAATTCATTATCTAAATTTTTATATTCTAGTGAAGATTAATATATTTAGTATAAGTGAGAGGCATATATAAGCCACAATATTTTGTATATTATTTATTATAATTATTTATATCATAAGAGCTTATGTTGTTAGAACTTACAATCTTGTTCTTTACTGCTACACCAAAAAGTGGGTCAAATTTGAAGCAATAAGCAGACTTTTATCATTGTAAAATTATAGTTTGTAAATGTTTATAAATCCAAAAAGTTTTGTTTTTACCTAATATGTAGATAAAATCTGTCATCGCTCACTCTTAATTTTCCTCTAATTATGTGTGTGTATGGTATATAATATAAAAATAAGGACCTAGTATTAATGATATCCAGAAAGACTTAATTGAAATTTTAATGCAATCAACATTTTAAGCATTTATTGTTTTCATCTTGCTCTTATGATAATGAAATATATGTCACTGAAATCATGAAAGGACACGAGCCTATAATGTTCACAGGTCATTTTTGATAAAATGAAAATGTTAGAAATATTTTTCATCTTCCCAGGCATATGATCTGAAAAATTCTACCTGGTGTTATATATGGCTCTGGTACAGGTTCTTTCCAGTGTTCTGTTTGTTTTTTAATGTGTCATTTATCAAAATGCTTTGCAAAAAGACATACTTTTGAAGATAACAGTGTATTTTTTGGTCTTTATTTTTTATTTAATCTTTACTGTATTTTGAAGTTCATGAACTGCTTGCAGTTCACAGAGTTGAATGAGCACTCCCTGAAAATGATTCCTGATTGCATCTCAGTGCTTATGCACCAAGGCACCCTGTAAAATTAAATAGATTATGTTCTTTACCTCGTGGATGAATTGAAGCTGACATTTTGCATGTGTGTGGTTTGATGATTGTTCTGCCAAGATCTGTGCACTCAACAGCAGGGAAATTTTAGGTTAAACACTTCAGTCAATGACAACGCTAGTAACACATTTTTCAGTAGAGGCAACAGTATCATTTAAGGCCAATTTTAAATATTCCACAGTTATAGTTATACAACAAATATATTTTAAATTCAACTGTTCAAAATATACTGTGTTAAAAAATAATCCTAGGAAATTATGTTGGCTATGATAATGAAATAACTCTTACTATTTTTTAAGATTTTCTAAGTTTTCTTTTATAATCTAAAGCAATCTTTAATATCAATAGCAACATTGGAACACACCAATAGTCTCAATATAAAATAATCAGTGCCCTCATTTCCTTTTTTTTAATAAAAGGAATTTTTAAAATACGTATTTCAAAATGCATAGTACTACTGTTGTGAAGATTTCTTGAGAACATAAAACCAAAAAAATGGAGTTATTTTCTATTCAAGGGTAGCTTATTGCCAAGTATATGTATTTTTGGTCAGCCAGAGTTTTTAGGCAGTGCTGACAGGCTTTGGGAAAGAAGTTGTGGCTGTAGGTGAAGCAAATGCAGGGGAAAGAGAAGTGAACAGTGTTGAGAGAGAAGATGCATCTTCAGTAATTCCTACAATTTCTAAATGCTCTATTAAACACTAAAATGTACTATCCTCCCTTTTACATTATTCAACTATATGTGTACATACATATGTATATACATATATATGTGAACAAACATGTTGCTTTTAAGTATTTTAACATTTAAATTGGTTATCGAATGAGATATCATTTGGAAACTAAAATGTAATCGCCACTAATTACCTTTCTGTTTACTTCTATTCACTCAAGATTCACGTCTTAATACTCGTCACTTCGGTGATGTCATTTCTGGTGTTGTTTTGCAAATCTTCAAAACACAGTGACATAAAGAAACAAAGGTAATCAGTATTGGATTTATTATCAGTGAGGTAATTCTAACCCTATTTTAGTACTAAATCTCCACAATTCCGTGTACATTTTACACGTGCAGCACATCTCCGTTTGGGCGAGGAAGCGCGAAAGGGCTGGATAGCTGCGCACGGCTCCTGGCTGTAAATTGTAGCGTAAAGATTTAGACCATTTATATTTGATGCAATTTTATGAAGGGATAAATCTACTTTCTGTTTGATTACTAATTGGTCAGTCTTTGTTTTTTCTTCTTTAATCTATTCCTGCTGATTTTAGGTAAATTTTAGTACTGTTATGATTCCAAATAAACTGCTATTAGCAATCCATCAATACCACTTAAGGGTCTATTTTAGGGACTGCTCTAAGGTTTACAACACATATATTTAAGTTCTCAAATTCTAATTTCAAATATTATTACACTATGTCATGAATACTTTATACAATAACCCTCCACAAACTCCCTTATCATTTTTCATATTTTTCTACATTTATGTCTATGCATATTATAATTCCCATAACACACTGTTAATTTTGCTATACCTACAAAATTCTGGATTCTGACAAGCAGTCTGTTGTAATTCTTGTTGTGCCAAAAATACTGTGTGCCTTTTAAAATATTTTTCTGGTTGTATTTAAATTTTTTTAAAATCATTTGTTTTCAGCATTACATGCTCATGGAATTTATGTGATTATCATCATGAGATTCTACTTTGCATTGATTAATCTTATATATTTATTTATCTTTTTCATACTTTTTAAATTGTATTTGGAAAGTCTTCAGCCATTTTGACATGTGATGTGTTTTTCTCTTCCTGCCCCTTTCATTGCCTTCTAAGATTCCAATTACACATTCCAATTAGTTTATGTCCAGAAAGTATCCAGCTATATAACATTAAAAATAGAGACATTTATTGAAGAAGTTATAAAACACAAGAAACATTGTACATAAGACAATGGTGCCTCGGTCCCCTTCAAATAGGTACCTTGGGACCTCATACAGTTCTAATTGCTATCAGCTGCCCTGTCATATTTTCCTCAATATCATTGATGGTCTGAAATCTCTTCCCTTTGAAAGGTGACTTAATTTTGGAAAAAGCCAGAACTTGCAGGGTGCCAAATATGGGGCGGAGTTAAGTGAGTGATTTGATGTTTCACGAAAAAATTCTGTATGACACATGTTGCATGAGCAGGTGTGTTATTCTGATGAAGCTGCCAATCACCAGTTTTCCATCACTGTGGCCTTCTAAAGTATCCAAATAGTTTCCATAGAGGAATGTTCAAGCTTAACACAAAATGTGATGCAGAATCATTACTCTGCTTGTGCAGTTATTTTGAATGTGATGGCCACACAGTACAAAAGGTCACTCAATGGCATCTACTTCCCTCACTGTCTAGAGCAGTGAAGGTGTCATTGTCCACACACGTGTATTCCAGTCCACTCTCCTTGGCTGCCAGGTTACATCGATTTTAAGCCATTGTCATTATTTTAACAATAGCTGAAATTTTTCTGGACAAACCACATATATTTAATCCTCACCTGAGAATGTGTTTATTGAGAGAGAGAGAGAGAGAGAGAGAGAGAGAGAGAGAGAGAGAGAAACACTGATGTGAGAGAAAAACACTTATCGGTTGCTTCTCATATGTGATCCAACTGGGGGATTGAACCCACAACCCAGGTATGTGCCCTGATGGGATATCACACGTGCTGCCCTTTGGTGTACAGGATGACACAACCAACTGAGCCACCTGGCCAGGGCCAATTATACATATTTTACGTGGAATAAGTTTTCCCATTAGTCATGGAGGTTCTTTGGTTTCTTTCTACTTCTGTTTTTTCTGTATAATTTTGAATAGCTATATCTCCAATTCACTGATCTCATTTTTGCCACAGTATCTGATTTGCTATTATTTCCACTCCGTATATTTTTCTTGCATGATATTTTATGTCTTTTTCTAGGCATTTGATTTATATTTTAGTTTAATGTCTTCCATTTTTTTCTCATCAGGTTCACACTTTTTTTTCTACCTACAGGAATATATGGATTATGTTGATTACAGTTGGTTTAACACACTTCTACACCAGCATATTATTGAGATGATCCTTCTGTGAATCTCTGGGTATCTTCTCAATTTAGCTTTGTCTTGATTCAGCTGCCTCCTCTTTTAGTTTTGTCCCAGAGTTTCCAGTCACCTTGGTCTCTCTGATCTGTGACGCCTGTCACTCAGCTCAGAGAGGACATTGTCCCGTCCCTTCACAGAGGCTTGTGAACTCTTCCCGGGAAGTAATATGGGACATTCATAGGTCTCTCTTTGTTCTGTCACCTTCTTCAGGGACTCTTGTTTTGCATTTCTTACCCAACATAGGAAAATTTTAGTTTCACACATTTTCTCTTATTTTCTATTTTTTCAAGTCAGACAGGTACATCAATCCAGGTCATTTCTTGAAATGTACCTTATTCTAACAATGTTTTTGTACATAATTGTTCCTCAGTTCCTGGGGTAGAGAAATCCCAATGAACAAATTCTAAAGTTTCTAATTTTTATGGCTGTACACTACTTTTAAAAATCTGTACATTCTGGTGTCATATGTGTCTAATAGTTTAAATCAGTGTGACATGAAATTAAATGCACTTTGGCCAAGTTCCCTAATCATGATATGAAATTCACAATCTGTGAATTAAACATAAGAGCTTCATTTCTGTAAATGTAGCCAGAAATCTAGCACTATTCTAGTGTTTTTCTTTTTTAATTTATTTTTTAAGATTTTTAAATTTGTTTTTTAGGGAGGAAGGGAGGGAGAAAGAGAGGGAGAGAAACATCAATGTGTTGTTGACTCTTATGTGCCCCCTACTGGGGACCAGGCTTGCACCCCAGGCATGTGCCCTGACTGGGAATCTAACCAGGAACCCCTTGCTTTGAAGGCTGGCTGGCCTTCAATCCAATGAGCCTCACCAGCCAGGGCTTGTTCAAGTTTTTTATATCACTGTATTTATTCTATCCAAATTATCTTTTAAAAAGATAGAGAAACTAGAATCCAGTAATTTTTAATATGACATGATTTTTTTCTTTTACATGCAATCCATTGAAGTCTCATTGTTACTTTAAAAAATTTCAGCCATTCCAGATTTAATTAATTTTTGGATGAATTTACCCTTGATAGCATTTACTTTCCTTCTGTACTTCTCTGCCAAGGATGAGGTAAAGTTAGCATTTTTAGGCTACACAAGACAAAATAACATATTCTGATGTCCACTTAAAATGAGTAAGTACAAAATTTATAACTCATCTGGGAAATTTTAACACTCTTTTACCCTTTAGTAGTTAAAGTAAGATGATAACAGAAAACAATTTTACAACATTTAGTTTAATGCATAGAAAATATTCTCTCATCATTTTCACCCATTCAAATATTTCATCAACTGTAGAAAGAAGTTGTTTATATATGTTAAATTCTTCTATGGTATAATTGTTTTAAAAATTTCCAGGATTTCATGAAAATCCTAAGTTACTATTAATACTTGATAGTAAATAAGTATTACCATTCTTATTATTAATTACATATACTTAAATTATATATAAATACATACAATGGAATAACCATAGTACTATTCTGCTAAGGTCAGCAATTCTTTTTATCTGCGACATAGCAAGATATTGAACTCAAGTATCTCCAGATTATTCCTGAATAAATGATTTCAGTTAAAAATTATCTTCTTAAACATTTGATAATGCATTTTATATAACCTTATTAACCCAGTTGTTCTAGCAAATTGTGATTTATATGTAGTCTTATCAGCCAGTATTTAATAATAAAAATATTGGTGGTAAATAATAAGTTGAATTTAGTTCTTGTTTGTCTCTATGTGGGTAGGAACTATGACTTTTCTCTATTTCTGCATATAATTTACTGCATAATAAGCCCTACTATATGGCACTTAAATGCATGCAAGTTTTCATAATTAAAACATAGTCAAGGTGTTTTTATACTTTACTATTATATTTTGAAAGATGAAAATACTATTGTTTCTTATTTTAATATTGAGGGAATGTGTAGAGGAGTTTAGAGATAAGCTTCTGAGGACGAAAGTCAGAAACAGGACAAATAGATAATTTTTACATAACAAGTGCAATGGCAGACTTCCTGCCATCATATCAGCACATCACAAAACACCATCGCTTTGCCAGAATCATGTTTTAACTCACATCAACTGTTCTGCAAACTCAGGAGCTGGCTCACTTTGAGTGGCCTTTCCACTAAAATATGAAATGGCATGAGTCACTGATAAGAAATTCAATGCTACTGAGAACTTTGTGAATTTTGTGGGCTTTCCTAAAGATGTTTGAGGGCAAAGGGGTTGTGCACAAGCAGGACACATGGATAAATCCATGTAGACCTTTGTGTTGTGTGACCATTCTTGGCAAATTGCACCTGAGAGCTCTTCCCCAAATGGACTGCACTGTGTCTCCCACAAATTGATACATTGAAACCCTAACTCCCAGTACCTCAGAATGTGACTTTATTCAGAAACATCATCTCTAAAGAGCTAATCAAGGTGAAGTGAAATCATTACAGTAGCTTCTAACCAATGTGACTGGTGCTGATTGGTATATTTATAAGAAATTGGGACTCTCACATACACACAAGGAAGACCAAGTGAAGATACAGAGGGAAGGTGACCATTTGCAGGCCAAAGAGAAAGCACTCAGAAGAAAGCAACCCTGACGACACTTTCATCCTGTACTCCTCACCTCCAGAGCTGTGAGAAGACAATCTGTTGTTTGAGTAACCCACTTTGCTGTGGCAGCCCTAGAGAAAGAAGGGGCCACCCTTGCCCATCCAGGACCAGTCCCTGTCTCTCCTGCCTCTTAGCTATCATAAGTACATGACTCAAAGCCACAGAAGGCTGTCTTTCCTAGAGATTCATAACATGTTGCCATTTTTAGTTTTTCTGTCGTAACTTGGAAGTAGAATTGACAGAATCTGTGGCAATAAAATATGATCGTGAAACCTGTTTGATTAGTCTCCTTCTATCTTCAGGCCTCTATGTTTCTAACATGTATAATGTAAAGTTTATTTCCATTTTGTTTTTTATTTTCATGTTGAAACACAATCAAATAAAACTTTAAGAGAAACTTTTTTGTGTGTGCTTTTAGCTTATAGGAAAATATATGTGTGCAGAGATTGCCAGATGTGACTTCAAACCAAAATATTTCTAATAGAGTCGTCATTCAAAGTATCATCTTATAAAGTTTACATATGTTAAAACAGAAAGGCAGTTCCATAACTATATTCTTAAATATATATCCTCTGAAAAGTTTCATGACTTTGGATTATTTTCTACTAAACACACAGTAATGCTATTGCTTTTTTAAAGACTGGGAATTCATACCCTGTTATAATCCATTTTTGATTGTTTATGAACAAGTATGTACTTAAAATAATGCATAGATTTTTATAAATATAATGACAATGTTTTACTGATACTAGAGCCAAAATGAAAGCTTAACTTTTCTTGGTGATGTATATTCCCATGGACTCCAGGGAACAGTTTTAATGCTTTCAGTCAGGTATCAGCTGTATGTGCTATTTCAGAGCTTTCTACTGACCTTCCCACTTTCAGTTTCAGCATCCTTTGACTTCACGTTCATACTCACTTGAGAGCTCACTTAGGCCACACATACATACACACATACACACACTAGCTGTAATAAAGATTGTTAAATTCACTAACCCCTCTAGTGGTATGTTGCCTTAAACCTCTCTGAAACATAAAAGAGAACGGAATTTTATACTTTCCAAATGAACAGAGCACACTTCCTCCTTTATACCTATTTTCTCTTTGTAAAGGCTAAATTCCACTATGAAATTGAGAATCCAGGTTCTAATTCTTGAAACAATATTTACTTATGCATTTTTGCCTTACTGAAGTTGATGGTGAATATTTCTTACAATGCTGTCAGGTGCTCTAATTTGAACCAGTGGACATTACTTTATAGGAAATACAGAGTGTGTATATACCTATACACACACACACATATGTATACACACACACATATATATGCACATAAACACACATACAAACGTATAGAAACTTTTCTTCATTTTGCTTTCTAATACTTCTTTTCTTTCCTTGCTATTTAGTATAGGGTGCTATGTATGAGGGAGTTTCTTCTCTATGATGTCTACATATAAATGAACTTCTCTGAGAGATACTCAGAAATTTATTCATTTACCTTAATGAACAATATTTAAAGGTAGAAAGCCATGTTAGGCTGAGGTTTGGTAACCACCTGATCTGGTTAGGAAGGGGGCATATGCCCCATTTTTGACAGCCTGCAGTGCCTTAAATTCTCAAGCTGCTTATCCTGTTGGAATAATACTGAATGACTCTCTAACACCATGTCCTACTTGTGCTCATTTTCTTTACATTTAACGGTGGAGTTTTTGGTAATATTGTGCATGCGGGAGCAGATCAATCTTATTTCCCCAAATTTGTACTCATAAATGGCAAGGCTAACAGGAAAAAATAGGCTAAAAAGTTTACCTAAATTTTTCCTGAATTCCCTGAAGAGGGTGTTGAATACCTCAATAGTTTCATATTAAGATAACTTCTCTTCTTTGTTTGAGGATCTAGAAATTTATGTCAATACTCCTCGTAAGTTTATCATTGTGAAACAAAATGACTGTGTAAGTTCACCTTATATTATGTGATCCACCTAAAAATAGTATGTTTAGTCAATTGTTCAATATTTTTCAAAACATATGTTTTCTTCAAATTGTAATTGATGATTTTGTGGCCATTCCAATTGTAATTAGAAATTGCCTGCCAGTAGTCACCTAACAGATCTTTTCACTAGACAACACAGAAGTAATAACAGAGGAAATGAACAGTATCATAAATCTAGTTACTGACATTTCCCGTGGGATGCTATAGAACTCACAGTTTTATTCAGATATTTAAAAATATTAGGCCAAGGGAATCAAGTCAAAATCAGCAAATGATTATAAATGATATCTTCTAAACTTCCTTAATTCTGTTGACAGGTGAAAACTGAAAAAGTAAAAGCTATATCCAGAAAGAAAAAAGAACAAGGAAAAGATATATATCATGTAGCCGAAAATAACTGCAAATGTGAGGCATCATTCTCACCTGAATACACCGCAGCGATGCACTGGGAAGCTAGGGAGGGAATCAAGGACACTTGGCAAACTAAAGATAAGGAAATTCAATTTTCCAGTTAAGTAGACGAGAAGAAATGAGAGGTACATTGCTACTTGGATTAGAGTGATATACACGTTTTTTTCCTATTCTTCACAGGACGATATGGAATCTGCACACCGTAGTGTGAGTCCTCTCCCAAGACTGCCGTTAGCTGGTTGTATTTCTGTGAACAAAACATTTCTGTAGACCCTGATCTCATCTTCCATGAAATGAGTGAGAGATTGGCAGTGGGCAGTCTTCCCATTACCATCTGCCATAAATAGCTAGGCATACGTGATGATCAGAGACATTATGCATAGCCTTGGTCTACGTTGAAAGGGAGGTCAGAAATTGTATGCTGTGTACTGCTAATGACAAACAAATTTCATTCTTCATGGTTCTTGCTGATCAGGAGACTATTTATTTATGTGTGTCTGTCCAGGAGGTGAGATACCCTATTTATTCATTTATCTACATATATTTATTGCATGTCTGACACTAGCTGCCTAACACTGTCCCAGGCATCAGCATACAGTAGTAAATAAAGCAAAGGCCCTGCCTTTATGCAACTCCTGTGACCTCTTCAGCTTGGGTTGTCTCCATGGAATTCTGCTTAGTAAGATGAAAGTGGGGTCCCATGAGATTTATTCTGTCTTTGTTAAAACAAAGAAGTGTTCAGCTGGAATTTCCTCTTCACTATTCTCTCTTCCAATCCTACGTAGGATGCCAGTAAGTGCATAGAGTTGTAGAAGTCATATTATAGCTTGGGGTAGATTGCTTTAATCTTAAAATTATATAAACATAATTATAGGTATATAAAGAAAGAAAAAATAATGATCACAATATGTGTATATTAGTCAGCTAGGGCTACCATAACAGAATACCATAGACTGGTGGATTAAACAACAGAAATTATTTTCCCACAATTCCGGAGATGAGGAGTCAAAGATCAAGGTGTCAGCAAGACTGTTTTCTGGTGAAAGCCCTCTCCTTGCCTTATAAATGGCTGTCTTCCTGCTGTGTCCTCCCATGGCCTTTCTTATGTGTGCATGCACTCTTGGTGTCTTCCTCTTCTCACAATGACACCAGTTCCTGTTGCATTAGGGCCCCAACCTTATGACCTTGTTTAACCTTAGTGACCCCCTTAAAGGCCCTATCTCCAAATACAGTCATATTGGGAATTAGGGCTTCAACTTAAGAATTTCTGAGAGACACAATTCTGTCCATAACTGTGTAACAATTATTTTTCTTCTTCATGCTTGCCTGCATATGTTTTCCAAGAGCACTTAAACATGGCAACATCATTTTATGTGCTAGTCCAGCATTTCAACTGCTGTCAGTCAAAATTGTAATCCCTTTTACTCCATTTTCCTTCATTTGATTATACATCACCCACAATCCTCAAAGTTGTTGTTTATTTCTGCTTCTAAATCCCTACTAACTCTCAAAAGTTTCATCTTCTGCTCTTATGGCCAGGTTGCTAAACACTCCAGAAAATTACCTCATGGTGATAAAACTGCTGAGTCTTTCACTGAGCCCACCCATTCTGATACATATATATGCCCACTGAAGTTTTACTAATTGTTCAAGACCAGGGCAAAAAAATTCACTACTGTGACACATTTCTGGACTAACCCCTGTGTAGAATTAGACACTCCAGTCTTTCTACCACCTCTGTCCCTAGTGGATGCTTCTATTATAGCAACTGTGATTTCAGTGTGTTTACATGTTTAAAAGTCCATGACCTCTAACAGAAAGTTGTTTTGAAAATATGATGTAAATCCAGCATAATACCCAGTACATTACTGAGCTCTCAAAAATGTTATGTGTTATTATTTGCTTTGCCACTCTCTATCCCAATGACACTCTTGTTCTGTGATATTGGAACAGGTCACTTCAACTCACTGAGCCTGAATTTCCTCATCTTGAAAATGGTATTATAATATATTCCTTGTAGGACTAAATGAGAAGTATGTAAGAAATTCATTTGTGCTTTACTCATTTCATCATCCCTGAAAGCCTTCTGAACCATTGGAGTAGTTTCCTTGGAGGCATGTTCAAACTTAACACAAAATTGGATGCAGATTTGTTTCTTTATTTACTCAGTCTCTTTGGAGTCACTTCGAATGCAATGGCCACACAGTGCACATGCTCATTCAATAGCTTCCACTGACCCCACTGATTAGCAGAGTAAAGTCATCATTGTTTACACATGCGCATGCCAGTCCACTCTCCTTGACTGCCAGGTTACATTGATGTTGTGCAAACCAATCTCGCTATATTAACAATGGCTGGCTTTTTCTGGACAGACCTCTTATTTCTGGCTACATATTCTGGTCTTTTTTTATTTGATTAGGATTTTGCTACAGCATTTTCTACAGATAAAATTTAAAAATGTAGTCTTGTGATTGGTAAGATTAATGTTTTTAATTGACAGATTTCTTTTATAAATCTATTATTGCTAATGACATGTAAAATTTGTGGATTGCTGTCAGATATAAATGAAACTTCTATTGAGTTTTCTTCATTTATAAAATGAATGACTTGAAAGAATTTTGCAGAGGTTGACCTGTAGCTCCATGCACTTAAAATGTTCCATGTTGCATCTCAGCTACCCACATAAGACACATGCTTATAAAAATTCTAGTCCTAGATCTTCGTGTCACGTAGCAAAGGAGTTCATACTATGAGCAGCAGTAACAGCACCTGGGCATCTAATCATAATTGAACCAAACATGAAAGTGAATGCTAGCACATTAAGCCTAAATAAAAATATTCCTAATTCAACTGACACTTATCGTAATCCCCAAAATACTCAAGGCTACTCCTTCACAGCAATGCCAAAGAAATAAAAAATGAAGGCTGGAAGTCCAAGTGAAAAGATCAAAGAGTGTTATCAAATTTTGTTCATAGTATCTAATTTGTGTGACTTTTACGAAGCATATGACCATGTAAATACATTGCAAAGGCTTTTCCTGGGGGCTTGGAAGGGGTTGGTGCAAATGACAGGAACTTACTGAGTTTCCTCATTATTGATTTCAAGGTAAATATCCCTTGGGTTATATTGCCAATTTCTTGAATAGAAGCACAAAGACATAAACCATAGGTTCCAAAAGAAGAGAAGATTTCAGTATTTCTTAAAGCATGGCTCAAGTAGGAAAAGAGAGGGGGGAATGACAGTAATAACATCATGTATGAAAAAGCCACAGCAAGTATCTGAGGGTGTACTGAATAGAAGAGTAGCTCAAGTAGGCATTGGAGGAATTGACAGGTTCAGAGTGAGTGCTGAGCCTAACTGTACTCTGCCCAAAACTAAGAGGTAAGGGGGTTAGTCTTTGCAGAGCAAGGAATGGGAGGTTTCTACTGTGTCCTGATGCCTGGGACAGTGTCCTTTGTTAATTTCTCAATCTAGACAATATGATTGCTTCTAATGTGAATTAGATGATTGCTTCAATGTAATCAAATAGCAAGGAATCTATTTTAGTTAGTTTGTAAAAATATTAACATACTTGTAGAAAATGTAAGAAACACTATTTTTCTTTATTTTAGCAAAATTTGACATAAATATTAGCATAAATTTTTCTTCATTTTTATCTACATTTAAATATAACATTAAAATAGAGAAATGACTGCTCTGGACAGTGGCTCAATTGATTGGAGCATCAAAGGGTTGTGGGTTTGATTCCCCACCAAGGCACATATCTAGGTTGTAGGTTCAATTCCTGGTCAAGGTGTGTACAGGATGCAACAAATTGATTTTCTCTCTCACATTGATGTGCCTCTCTCTTCATCTCTGTTTATCTTCTTCTCTCTCGGAAGTCAATAAACATACCCTCAGGTCAGGATTAAAATGTAAAATAAATAAATTAAAAAAAAAACAGAGAAATGCCTAATTAAACAAAATGTTGTGAAAACTATAATTCCAGAGTAAATATAATATTTAAAAGTATTGAATGCATTGAGTTTGCTCTCATGTGAATTATGTAGTAGTATCTATAAAGACAAATGATTGCCCTCTATCTTTTCCTATTTTTCTCAGTTTAATTAATCAGGTATGCTTACAGCAAGGAACACTAAGATGCAGTTCAAAAACTAGTGGTTCAGAAAAGTGAGCTGAAATAAATTAGCTCCCCTAATTATTTTACTTTTATGTTTTTGCCAGATTTATTTAGATATAATTTACAAAGACCAAAATAAACTTTAAGGGGTCATTTCAATGAATTCTAGTATACATACAATCTTGTGACTATCACCACAACTGAAATATAGACTATCAGCTCATAGCATTCTCTCATGCTCTTTGCCATCAATTCACATGCCTCCCCAACCTCTAGTCACTGGTAACCATGATGTGATTCCCATTTTTATGATTGTGACTTTTGCAATATATCATGTAAATGGAATCATACATGGGGAGGGATTTGATTTGCTTAGTGTTTGTTTTGTATCTAGCTTCTTTAAATTACTATAAAATTTGAATTAATCTCTATCAATGCATATATAAATAATTCATTTTTTATTGTTTAGTAGTATTCCAATGCATAGTTCTGCCATGAATTGTTTACCCATTTTCCAGTTAAAGATCATATCATTATTACCAATTTGGGGTTGTCATGAATAATGCTGCTATAAATATTTGATGTACAAATATTGGTGTGGACATAGATTGTTATTTCTTTTGGGTTGATAACTAGGAATGTGATTGCCTGGTAAAACATAGTATTTATATTTATAGGAAACAACTACATTGCTTTTTTAAAATGGTTATTTCATTTTGCATTGCCATCAACAATATATAGAGTGCCAATAACTTTGTAACCGTGTTTGTATTTTTTATTAGGTTTTCTGAAATCTCAGACTATTACTAGTTCTCTTTTAATTTGTAGAAGATTTAGATTTGCATATTTAAAGACTGATTATTAAGCATGTACACAATGAGGAAACACATAGTACTCATGATAAAATAACCATTCTATAACTATGGAAAACCCCTCTTTGTAAAATGAAGAACATTTGCGGATAAAATTAAAATCCAAAACCCACTGATTTTGAGTTAAATAAAAGGCCAGTTATCCTCAGTGGGCCTGTATTAATTAACGGAACTCAGCCCTTCCTGAAGTCAGAGAGTCTCTCCATCTTGTTGGCTATGAGGAGGAGAACTCATGTGAGGAACTGCCAAGTTGGAGAAGCCTTCATTGCAAAGAACTGTGGGTGGCCAGACATGAAGCCTGGGTCCAACAGCTACAAGGAAATGAAAATGTCAGCAAGGTGAGGGAGCATGCAAGTGGCTCCTTCCCCATCCAGCCAACCACTGGATTGCATGCCTGAGAGACTTAGAAGCCCGGAGCTTAGTTAAGCCGTATCTGGGATTCTGACTTACAAAAACTGAGATAACAAATGTGTGAGGTTTTAAAAATATTTCATTCATTCATTCATTCACTCATTCATTCATTCATGCATGCATTCATTTTAGAAAGGGGAAGGAAGGGAGAAAGAGAGGGAGAGAAACATCGGTAGGTTGTCTGTCTTGCCATGACGGGGAATTGAACTGGTGACCTTTTGCTTTGCAGGATGACACCCAACCCAACATACTGAACCACACTGGTCAGGGCTGAGGTTTGTTTTTTTCCAACCATTATGTTTGTGGTGGCTTATGAGACAGACTTACCATTACCTTTAGAATATTTAAGGAACCAGACTTATGTGGACATCTCAGTTCAGCTGTAACACCAATGTGATTCTAAGGACTCAGTATCTTACATGTACTTGTTGTAACATACATGTTATAGTATATGTCCTTGATGTTTGTCCACAGGGAAGCCCCATTTATTCTATTTATTTACTGCTAATGCTGGCCTTTTATTCTTTCTGTCTCCTTGCCTCTCCCTCTTGATATGTGTTATGTTTTATCTGTAATCTAGTTAATGTGCAAATAATAGCAGAACTATTATATTAATATAATAATATATAATAATAGAATAATGTATTAGAATATAAATAAATAGCTGTGATAATGAAATGACTCCTCAACTAGTTTCATTCTTCATCTTTAAAAAACAAGTATTCAAATAATAAAAATTCTATTTTTCAAATATTAAAAAATAAAAATAAGTCTTTTGAATATTGTACCTGTGCTCAATTTTTAAGTAAATGGTACTATAAATTTAGTAAAGCACAAGAAAAATCAGCTTTCTAATTGCTTATGTCTATAGTTATTCTGAATGCTCTGGCTTTAATCTGTATTTGCTTGTCTGGCCTCTGGAAACTTCTACAAATCTAGTCTAGCATGAGGACTTGGGTTTATATATTTATGTATTGTTAATACATATCATGAACCAAGACATCTTATCATTTTACTCTTCATATTTCACATAAGGCATTTTATTCCCTGAATTGACTATGCTAATTCAAACTTCAAATATAGTTTCCCTAAATCTCAAATCACTAAGTAGAGTATGCTCAGTGGTATTATTTCACCAAAATTTCACTATTAATATTCCTTAGCAAATAGATCTCATCAGAATTGATCTTTTTTTTATGAAACCTTGAGTTCTGAAACAAAATATGAAGTTTAATAGAAATGTAGTTTCTGTATACCTGTAATGAATTAAAAGTGTATGAAATTTCAGAACTTAAAACATCCATAAATATCAAATATAACCTTACATTTTTCTCTCTTTCTAAGTCTCTCTCTTCCTCTCTTGGATAAAAATAACATCTGTGGGAAGGAGATTCGACAGGATGAAGCAAAGGCCAAGGCCGAGAGAGTGTCGTTTTTGTTCCCTTGCTACTTTAATAAGAAACCTAGTCAGACTAGGATAGACTGTACATTTCAACTTTGGAGTTTTTCAAAATCGAAGTCGTTATAAAATAAACATAAATAGCGTTGTGTTCAAATTAAGAATCAGTCACTTAGATGATTATATGACAAAAGAAATGATACATATGAGTCATTCTACATCAAAATTAAAATGTTTCTTCAGCTGCTGAAGTGACTCTTAAGCCACGGAAAGCTTGCACATTTAACAAAATGCTCTGCCTGAGCAATCCTGTCAGAAAGGACAGTAATGTCAGACTGAACTAGAGAGGCTCCTTGATTAATAGAAGTCCCCCTATGATGGAGTAAGTTACAACCTTAATGTACAAATAATGAACCTCTATTAAAAAGAAGGGTATCATAAATCAAAATACTGTAGGAAAACCATAAACCTGTGGCAACATAATGGCCGCCAGAGCTCAAGCTATATTAATCTTGTAGTGTATGATATCATTTCCGTAGGAGAGACAACTAAATATATCCCATATGAAAGTGAATAATGAATGCGATAAAGGTTCTGGACTATTCATTTAAGTTAATGGAAGGTTCATATTGAGATACCCCCTGGATAACTCTTCCTCTCAATCTGCCTTGAACTCTGCTTCCACTAAGATGAACGAAGACTCTCTCAGTCTTTGTTTTAGACCTTCCATTTGTTTGAAATGTGCTCTTAAAGGGAAAAAAAAAGATAGAACACTAAAAGTAAACATAAATGATCTCACCTTCAAAATAAACTGTGCTTTCTTTCTTTTTTTTCCAGCTGGTATACCTAATAGTTTTATTTAAACCTTCCTAATATAAAAGGTCTGTCCAGAAGGTATCCAACCATGTGATATGAAAAATAGAGACATTTATTGAAGAAGATATAACATACAAGAAACATTGTACATATGTACAATGCCTCAGTCCCCTTCAAACTAGACACCTTGGGGCCTCACACAGTTCTCTCAATTGCCGTAAGCTGCCTGATCGTATTTTCCTGAACCTCACTAACAGTCTGAAAACTCTTCCCTTTCAAAAGTGATTTTAGTTTTGGGAAAAGCCAGAATTCCCAGGGCACCAAATCTGAGCTGTTAGGTGGCCTAAGGGAGTGATTTGATTTTTCACCAAAAAACACTGCATGATATGTAATGCATGAGTGGGTGCATTGTCCTGATGAAGCTGCCAATCTCCAGTTGCCCATTGCTGTGGCCTTCTGAATCATCCAAATAGTTCCCATGGAGGAATGCTCAAGCTTAACATAAAATATGATGCAGATTCATTGCTCTACTCGCACAGTCATTTTGAATGCAGTGGCTACATAGTACACATGCTCATTCAACAGCTTCTACCACCCCCACTGAGCAGTACAGTGAAGTCCTCATTGTTCACACCTGCATATTCCAGTCCACGCTCCTTGGCTGCCAGGTTACATCAAGGTTGTGCAAACCATTTCGTTATAATAACAATGGCTGTATTTTTTCCACACAGACCTTGTATATATATCTTTACTCATCGTTACACACTTTTTGTAACCTTTTAGTACTGTCTGGCATTAAAAGTTATGCGTTTAATATGCTCCTTGGATATTTTTCTATTACCAATTGTATATGGGAATTAAACTTGCCATATGAGTTAAGTTCTAATGAACAAAGAAAATATTTAAACCAAAACATCTTAGCATAGCATTTGTTTGGAAACTTTTTTCACTTATAGTTCCATGTAACAGAAGTAATTGTACAATAGTATGCCCTTATATGACCTGATTTATAACTATTTCTTTTGAATAAGACTGATTCTAGTAGAATGAAAAATCCAAGTTAATTCTTTGCATATTTTGTGCTTGTTAAAAATATTTTAATTCAGTTTTTTTTCTACTAGGAATTTCTCACAGTGTGATCAGTATGTTTCACCCACAAGATCCAACAGTTTCTCCTTTTTTGGGGGGGTGCAAGTGCTTTTCATTGTAACAGGAATGTATTTTAATTATTTCACTATTTTTTCCCATGATGAATGTATATTTTGTTCTGGAACCTCGTGTTTCTATATTGAATACTTTTACACTATCGATTCAAATACAGCTCACCCATTTCCAGATTTCTCCCAGCCCCGAATCTCCCTTGGTAACTGAATTCAGGATACCATCTCTGTGTCCTCTCACTTTTCACCACAGCCATCCATTTTTCCAGGCTCATGCTTGTTGGCGTCAATTCACCTTGGATTTCACAGTCATATGGAATTCCAGAGGGTCTTCAGTTGTTAACAACTATCTATTTTAATAGTCATGAAGTGAGTTCCACCATGCTCCAAGATAATAAACCTATACAATCTTTACCCTTACCGTCTGCATTGAATTCACTATAAAATCCCTAGTCTCCTAAGGTCCAGCCAGGAGTAGTGGTAGGAAGTGAGGTGACTTTCCTGCTTGGTTTTGTGACACAGGGGTCTGAAGGAGGTAATGAATATTTTATGACCTAAATGTGCTATAAAGAAACATGTTATTCTAATGTAATATAAACAAACACACCAACAGGATAATTCCAAAGAGTGGCAGCAGCAAAGAAGATGCAATGGCCATGCATAACGTGTAAGTAACCAGTTGAATCTTTGCCTAGGGGCACCAGAAGCCCATCCTAAAAAATAGAACATCTGAGATTGCAATTAAATTAAGAGAGTCAGGCATGCAAACCGAGGGGATATTTTTTAAATCAGAGAACAAACAAATTAGCAAAACAAAAACTGAAATCGCCTCCTCACAAAAGAAAAACCAACTGAAAATGTTGCAGGAGAGAAAAATTACTTTTGTTTTTGAGGGACAGAAAGAAAGCTATTTGGGGTACAACACCGTATATTAATTAGGTAGAAAGTATAGACAGACATGGCCAGATAAGATTCAAAAGCAAAGACTGTAGGCCATTATAGGAAATTTTGTATTTATAGTTTAAAAATTTCATAGGATTATTTTATGGAGAGAAGATTGGATGAGACCAAGTGGAGGTAGAGGTACTGTGAGCTTGAAGGATAGCCTTAGAATTTTCTAGAAGAGAAGTGGCCATAGTTGAGGACAGAATTGTAGCCCCAGTGAAAATAAGAACTACTAAAGATAAAGGGATTCAGGCCTAAGCGCATCTCAAAAATTACTTGTTCAAGGCATGAATAGTGGAATTATCCTAAATGGAGATGATATAACAAGCAACAGATTTTTTATCAGCCGAGGGGATCAGAGGCTCTGTTTTGTTTTAGGTTATGTTAATTTTGAGTGATGATTGCCACAGTTCTTTAGGCAGGAGCTCAACAGTTTTATATGAATACTAGAATAGTTCAATAAACCAATGTGATGTCTATAAAAACCCAGTTGGAGAGAGTATATATGTGTGTCTGCGTGTATGTGTGTGTGTGTATGTGAATAAATGATGTTAATGTATGCATTTTCTACAAAATGATGGGTATGAAATAAATGTTTCTGAGTAGAAGTGGGTGTCGTTTGTCATACTAACAGGCTGAGCTCTTTGCTGTGCACCCCTCTGCTCTACGAACATGGTGAAAGCCAGAAAGAGCCCAACAGACTCTGTCTGTTTTTTTGATTACTGACAGTGGCTTTCTGCAAAAAACAATGATTCAATTTAGGGTATATATTCTGAACAATTTCAAATTCTCCATCACTAAAATGCATTTAATTTAGAATATTTAGTGAAAAAATTAAAATTGTATTTGCACCTAAAATCATGTTAAAATATTGTCACAATATTTTAGCTAACACTCACGTGTATAATCAATATTTAAATATAGAGGAGTAGTTAAAAATCACTCTCCTTGTTTATCAAAAAACACTGACAGAACTTACTTAACAAAACTCCTATTTCACATCACTAGGGTTAAGAATTATATTCAGCTAATGCATAATGACAATGTAGGGATGTATAAGTTTTTATCTAACTACTCTCCTATTGAATATTTAGGCTGTCACTTATCCTTTTTTACTTAAAACTGTGCTTAAATTTTGTTAAATTACCAGAATGGGTTTGCAGAAAATTAGACATGCTCTCATATTTTCTACTTTTCTTTATATTTCTTTAGTTTTATTTTTTCTATATTATATAAAAGTCAACCTCAGTCTAATGAATCATTCTACATAACCTAGTAGTTGTGGCATTAGTGATTCAGTGACATAAGAAAAAATCAGGCTGATTTCAAGATCAGTGCAATTTCTGATGCTCTCATATTGGGTATAGTATTTAATTTATAGTTTCATGTTATGAGACATGTAATTTATAGACAAGCAAATTGTAGACAAGACAAAGCTACACTATATGAAGGACTGTGAAACATAGTAAAGGTAGACTTTCAATATCTATACATAGCTTTATTAGAATTTAAACATGCCCTGGGTCTCAAATTCCTCATGTGAATAAACAGAACTATAATAGTTCTTAGAAAATGCCATTAAAAAAAAAAAAAACATGGAAAGAGCATCAAATGTTCTAGTATAGAGAAGAAATTCAATACATGGCAGAAACTATTACTATGGGCTTATTTTATTCTGCCCAAAATTTGGAGAAGTTTTAAAATCACCCTCAGGAATGACAGACTAAAATAAAGTAAACATACACAGTTTTTCATGAAGGAATATTATTTTTCTTTAGTAGAATTTTTTGACAAATGGATTCCTTAATATAGCTAGCTATTATCTAAATTATTTGAGATACAAACATATATGAGAATAATAGAAAAGAATGATATCATATGTTTAGCACAAATCACACACTTGGTTATTGCACATGTAATGAGCTACTTGACAATTTGGGAGCCTGTGATACAGACTTTCTGTTTTGACCGTGATTTCATGTTTGTTTGAAGTGAAAACATATTAAAAGTAAAGAAGGTAGTCCAATTAAGACTACACATCTACAGTAATAACTTCTTCTGAGTTTTATTGTTTAAAAAATGTCCAAACATATAAAAACTGTACAAATTGCTTTGGAATATGTACATGTTTAATATGGGGGTAAGGAAACTTCATACTTTTTTGTGTATGCAAGTCTACAATGAAGATGAGACATTTTCAAGAAAGAAACTGTAGGTAATTAGGTAATATGTGCTCTGCAGAGTTACTAACATGATTAGTCTAATTGATGTGTAATATTGTTGAGAGGAAAGAAATGCAGAGATAAATACCAGTATTTAATTTTGGTCATTGTGCTCTAAAGGCAAAAAGGATGAAAGAGGGAAAAAAGAAATTGTTATTTTACCTCCATTGTCACAAGTGGAAACTATTGGAAATATTCACGTTATAAATGTCATTAGAATTTGCCAGGTAATTATAGTATGAAATTAAGCCTATGGTTAAGTTTTAGTTCTTTTTTTTAGTTTTTCAAATGTGATATATTTCATGCAAAGCAAAATAAACTTCTTATAAATAATCACATAATTGATTTTTGAATGTTCTACATGACTCTCAGCAGAGGATACTGAAGGGGTCTCTGTTTTCCATTTCAATTTAAAATGAAATATTTTATTGAGTAGCATACAAAATCATTTAAGCCACAATTAAATATCACAGTGTGTAAAAATGTTGCAACAAAATCATCTTGAAAAACTAGCACTTTTTAGTATCTATAGGATTTATACAACATATTCACAGGAAAAGTTGATGGTTCTATATAGAAAAAGTCAAATTTTTGTGAAATTTGCTCACAATGTAAAGAAATCCAGAATGTTAAATTGTGACTAGGAAAATAACAGGAAAAAAGTGAAAAAAGAAGAACTATTGTCATTTATGGAGGATAAAGAACTATTAGTTAATAACAGATTCTTTAGCAATGCCTTAGTTTTTAGTTGATTTATCTCATCTTTTCTGGATATTTTAGTTTAATTTCTTTCCAATGTGAGAATTCTATTATTGAGATTTCTTTTGTTTATTAATGTTCTACTTGTCTATTGGGTGGTCACTCTTTTACATATGGCCTATCAAATTGTATGTGTACAAAACACACATTACAAAAACATGAGTGATAAAAAACTGGCACTTAAAAGATTATGCAAAAACAGCATTCATGAGAGTAACTTTTAACTAGAGCATTTACTATGGCAAATATGGTAATATGTGAAATGAGAAATTCTTCTTATGAGAACCTGAAAAATCATACAGTTTGTAAATTGGATGTCATGTCAATGAATAAAAACTGTTCCTGTCAAGCATGTTATTTAAAGTGACACTATCACACTCTTAAGCAAGTGTCCTTGATTGATGGCATTGCCAAATAAATATAATAAAGAACAATGTAGTGTTTGACATCTAATAACCTACTATCAACTTGCTTTAAAAAATTTAGTTATTCAACTTTAGTTCCTGGTGTCTGGGGGATTAAAAAGAAAGTTTAAGTGACAGACTAGTACTTTGCCATTTTTGTCAATAGCACACAAATGTCATAAATAATGACGAGATGTTCTCAAATACCTTCGTTGTCACTATTAATTTATCCAAACAAATTTTTGTGCACAATAAATCTAAATATATAAAAATTATTTCATTTTCATTCTAATTTTGAATCATCTCATATATTTCTCCTAGAAAATATTATATTTAAATATCTTGTGATTTTCCTTAATAATTTAATTACCAACAGTGTTCAGCAATTTAAGTCTAGTGTATTTTATAAAAGTTTATAAAAACTTTTATTCTGTTCCAATGCACTTAGATTCAAGAACATAATCTAATTCCATTTTAATTAGAGCAATTAAAGACATAAATTAAGCAAGAGTATTCAGAAATCATCTAAATAAATCTTGAAATGACTTTGATAAGTGGCTTGCTTGGTCTTCTCTCAGCTTTCCTCTTTGTGATAATATTTGATCTCTACATTAGAACACATGCCGTCGTATTTATGAAAGCATTTGGAATCCTTTAGGCTCAAAGTTGCTTTACAAATTAAATATTTTATCATCATTTTATTCACATTTCATATATACATAACGCAAATGAAAGTCAGTAAAGGTTACATGTCTAAGAGATTTGTTCAGTCAGAATATATTTACACTCATCAATGAAAGAATGGAAACTGTTACCGTGTGTAAAAGACTTTAGACTTGGTGTATATGTCTGTGTGCCTGTATATGTGGTTTAAATTATATTAAAATACTGAAAATACCCATTTTAAAATAACACCTGCTTTAAAAGACAAACCTGTCACACAAAATTATATTTAAAATCTATATTTTTCTTAATAAACAAAATAAACATACTTCAACAAGGAAGAAAAATATAAAACTAAAATTATGTTTTATTGCAATACTAAATTGCCTAAAATTCAGAATATCCTTTATATTTCTTCCACTTCCTGTAGATTTTGTTCAAACACAATGCAAGAACAGTATGTTATCCAGATGTTTTCCCTGGTACCTTTTCTTTTTAGCAAGCATTGAAAGCTGTTCTAAATGGTACCACGTAGAGAGAAAATAATTGAAATAGTTTTTTAAACACAAGAGTTATTAACACTTCCAGTAGCTAAGTTACTCTCATGGCTAATCATGAAAATGTTGTATCATGATTTTTACACATTCATATAATTTAATAATGTTTTTCACATTACTAAATAGTACAATTAATATGAATGTTCTTTGGTAGTTTATCCTACCTCTTATTTAAAAGGTATTAGAAATATTGCACTTTACCTGTGGCTTCCAGCAATATTGCACAAATAATTCTACTTGGCTTAAGAAGTTTGTGGAACCAGGTGTATGAGCAGGTATGGATATCTAAATCAAATTAGATATTTTATTTAAAAATTCTCTTAAAAGTTCAGGCCAACTAAAATGTAAGAAGCTGATGCTGCAACATGTAAGTAAACAAACCAAACCAAAGAGCCCACATTCACTCCGTGTGTGTTGGTCAGCTGTCTTTCAGCATTATGTTGTTTCTCTTCATATTTCAGAAGTGAGGGAATGCCGTATAAAAACAGGGATAGAGACACTACAAATAAAAAAATAGTTTAAGGTCTCCTTTTCTTCTTATTGCTCTTCCAATCCCACAGTATTAGCATTAAAAGAGATTTCTGGGCATGCTTTATGGGGGGAAATCTAATTAAACACTACATTTAACATTTAAAGAAGAGTATCTTACTCACCAACCCATCTTTCATCATTCATCCACATCTCCGTAAACCTGTTACAAACTCACAAGCATGAAAACTATCCCTCAATTAAATTAAAAAAAATTATTTATTGAATTATTAAGCAAAGGAATGACATAGCTGTAGACTCCAATTATTTTTGCAACTAATTTTAATGATGTCAACTAAATTATCCCTTAAATTACCATGTCAAATGCTTAAAAGATACTAAATAAGGAACACCTGAAAGGATCCTTAATCAATCCTTTTACAACCTGTTATACTTCAAATGACAGGCTTAGGAGTTTGAAAATGTGAGGAAACTGGACATAATAACAAGCTAATCATTATATTTGAAAGACTTTACATTAAATTAAATTCTTCATTTTTTTTTCAGGTTACAGGTGAGGAAACCGAGGTACACAAAAATATATGATTTTCCCAGAGTCACAAGTTAAAACAAAGAGAAACTGGTCTTTGAACCAAAGAAGTCAAATATCAGAACTTGCTTTTTACTATTAGAATATACAACACAACCTCTGAAGAGTATTCTAGTAGAATACTCTGAAATCCATAGGAAGCTAAGAGTACACAACACAAACTCTCAAGTGTATTCTATAAGGACAAATGTATTCATAGGAAGCTAATGTTTCAAGACCGAAGATTGAGGAGTCCAACTCCTGGTTAAAAACAAACAAACAAAAAACTATGTGTAAATTTCTAGGCAAGTCACCTTACAGGGCAAGTTTGCCCTCCACACAGCAAACTTGGTACCCAGCTAGAGCACTGAGGTCTCTGATGGGAGTTTCAATCAAGAACTCAGAGTTCCCTGGGCGGTCCTGTTCTTATGCTACATAACCTCAATCTTTTATTTGGGAGCCTTCAGCAAAGATCTTTTTCAGGTTCCTCCAAAGAAGCCTTCTTAACAGAGGAAGAGGACACGACTTTTCTCCACTCTGACTCAATATGCAGTATGTCTCTCATAGCATTTCCCCATGCCTTCTCCAACATCTCGGGTTCATGAAATTGTAAGAGACTTTTGCATGGGGCTCTGTTGGCAGTGAGAGGACTCCCATGTCTGTGCTGATGCACTCCATCCTCAACATGCCCTCCGTTGAGGTAAAAAATAAACAGGGGGGAGCCAATGATGTTCAGCTTCTGGCTTATACTATTGTAGTATGTGATGAAAGATGTGACTGTTGCTCTGATTTTAGCTTACCATCTTGATGAAAAATTAACCCCAGCTCAGCTGAACTCCTGGCAAGAGTGTATACAATTGCCTCAAGTTTTCAGAAAATTAGAAAGGAAGATAATCTGAAGATACTTACTAGGCAGGGGGGAGTGGCATTACTGGGAGAAGACTAAAGAGTGGAGAAAACTAAAACCATATTGAGGTCTGTATTCAAAGTTAGTCTGGGAAGTTAAAAATCAAACACTGGATTTAGATTATAGTTTAGGAATAGATGTTATTTAAGACAGTTAAAATGATACCTAGGAGAAGTTGTGAGATCGATGAATTTTTTATTTTAAAATAAGGTGAGACTGAGGTGTTGTGATGTGAACTACAGAGTAAGTTAAACAATTCTGAAAATAAAGAAATGGCAATATTAGTAATAGTAGGGTTCTGAGAAGGTGGTAGGGGTCCAAGTGCAAAAACTGGCCTCAAGGACAATGTCTTGATTACAATAGATGAAAAAGGAATGGACGGATGCAGATGTGGGCAAACTTGGAGGAGGATGTTAGTAAATTCAGACTGTTCTTGTTCTGAAACTGACAATTTATTCCTTTGGATGTTGAAATAATTATTTTCTAAAGGAAATGTAGATAGTAGGGAGGGAGAGATATTGGGGATAGTATGAGAAGCATGAAAGAACCAAGTGTGTGTTCTCCACAAAGGCATACACCTGATGCTGCAGAAAGTAAAACACTCAACACGCGGGAGGTGGGGAGAGTTCAATCAGCAATAGATACAGCCGGATCTCAGATATTCCATGCAGCAATATTTTCACTGATATGTATCCTACAGCAAGGGACATAAAGGAAAGAATAAACAAATGGGACCTCATCAAATTAAAAAGCTTCTGCACGGTTAAAGAAAACAGCATTTCTTTAATGAGATACCTTGGACGAAGGTTTGATCTACAAAATACATAAAGAACTCATACAACTCCACTCCAGGAAGACAAACAACCCAATTAAAAAATGGACAAAGGGCCCTGGTTGGTGTGGCTCAGTGGACTGAGAGCTGGCCTGTGAACCAGAGACATTGAAATTGAGAACAATCTGACAGTAACCAGAGGCGGGTGGGAGGAGATAGAGTAGGGAAGGGGAGAAGGGTTTTCAGGACCAACTATAAAGGACACATGGACAAAATCAAGGGGGCATGGAAGCAGGGTAGGGAGGTGGGGATGGCTGGGGTGGGGGGAGTCGTGGAGGGTAAACACAGACAACTGTACTTGAACAAAAATTAAGTAATTAAAAAAGAAACAGCTGATTCTCCAAGTTTCCCAGGACAGCATTAAAATCTTGAAATGCAGTAATTTGCTTCCATAAGTCTCTCTTAGGGCAATAGTTCATTTCTCTTTATCCATAACTGACTTCCAGGATTTCTGGTTTCTGGGAAAATAGTCAAAGGAGAGGCTGAGTGGTCACATAATTGTACATGGGTACCATGTAAAAATCTGGCTAATAAAAGCTGAGATCCATACCCTTCTTCTCTAGATCAGTTCCAGAACACATAAAATCAGGCACTAGCTGTCCAAACAGGACATCAGAGAATCATAAACAACTTAAAAACTTGAACTTACTCCTAGTAGAAACCATTAGGGGAATGCAACAAAAAAGCCCAATTAGTTTTTCTGCAATGATGTCCATTTGGGGCTAATTTCCATTGAATAGAAACCCTTAAATTAGCTTTTCAGTTTTTTCACATTAATCATACCAGTATTTATACATTAATCATAATATATTTGAGGAAAGACTCTAATTCAAGATAGGAGTATGGAGGTAAAAAGCTTAGATATGTATTCAAATATAAACACACATACATGCACAAGGATATGTATAAATTATAGTAATGAGCAAAATGATACTGCAAAAAATGTTATGCCTCCTGAAATTTAAGAGAAGAGCATGCAAAACTGAAAAAATAAGCAGATACTAAGAAAAAAATAATGACCAGATAATAATAACTATTAGTAAAAGTAAGAGTTCCTGGTCTTTAGAAAGAAAAAGGATAGAGAAAAAAATTTTAAAACTCAGCAAAGAACTAGAAGATAGTGATATGTGTGAGAAAATTTGAAAAGATGGAAAATTTATAACTTAAATGTAACCAGTTAAACCTTCATGATAATGAAAAAGATTAAGAAAATTAGATGTTCAGTGCTATAGCTATATCTATCTATCTATCCATCTGTCTATCTATCTATCTACCTATCTATCTAGAGAAATTCACAGGCAGGAAAAAAAAATACTTTAAATTACCAGCTATCATTACCATGAGATAAATCATAAGCAATGATATGAAATAACAATAATAATAAGACAAATATAAATAACACAATAATAAATAATACAAGAATAAACTGCTTTGCATATTGAAATCTAAGCCTCATTTTACAAACCTCTGTAACAAGCAAATGAGAAAATAATTCATAAATTTCACAGTCAAAGAGAGGGGAATCTTGTAAGAAAGGAATAATAACTTGGCAGGGAAGATATTGTCGATTTTTCAGGGTCCTTATGTTTGCTTCCTTTTGTCATCTGGAGATCAGCTGACTCGTCAGCTGTCTAGAGCACCTGTCCTAAACCACCTAACCTAAAATGAATTCTCTAACCTATTAAGGATCACATTAAAATTATTCACATATCATATATCAATAGTGTATTGTTTTCTGTTACTATTTATTTTTATTACCTATTTTCACACTACAGAGTGTATGTTCTATAACTGGAATCTTATTTGTTCTGCTAAACCATTTAGGAAAATTCTTAGCCTATGAAAAGTTACTTAATTTTCAATTGAACTTTTTGTTCACTCTTGATTTGTTTCTCTTGCTGAAGTACTTCAGTTGTTTCTTTCATGTACTTACATCTCTTTAAAAATGCCCACCTAGAACCTGAGTGACTTTTGTTTTCTAATTAATATTGCAACACTATTTTTCTCTTCTGGCTAATAAAACCTGAGATCCATACCCTTCTTCTCTAGATCATTTCCAGAACACATGAAATCAGGCTTCATCTACTTACATCTCTTTAAAAATGCCCACCTAGAACTTGAGTGACTTTTGTTTTCTATTTAATATTGCAACACTATTTTCCTCTTCTCTGCCAGTTTTAGACAAGTTAGGATTTACTATTTCAATGTCAACATGTATTTCTAAAAGTCTGCAAATTTGGGAGCTGGCAAGAGTTTTAAGTGAACTCTGACTTAAGCAAGAACTTATTAATAATATCAGGGATGCAGGTAAAGTGCTGGAGATGAATTCCACCAAATTCTTGGAAGGAAACAAATGAAAATTATATTGAAATAGCAATGTCTGTATCATTACTTCACTTTTAAAAATAGTTTGCTTTATATTTTTGGAAAATAAATTCTTTCTGTGCAGCATTTGGAATATCTTGGCATTCAATGCGATCTAAAAGTTTTTGCCCACAATTAATTTATACTTAATTGTTCTGAGAACAGATGGCAGAATTGAATAGCTTTTACATATTCAGAATCAAAATGCAAGCTTTTAGTTGAAAAATCATCATGAAATATTTTAACAGGATAGCCACTTTCCTAAATAAAAATTTATTCAAATACTAATTTTTAATACATTTGTCCTCAATAACTTAAATATCTGAAGTAATGATTGACCTTGTTTGTTTTATAGTCATCTGATTAATCTAACTAGCCATTTAGTCTGTCTTATAGTATGTTCCAGTATCTCAATTATTACACATGATTATGAATGACATGAGTGTTTCAAAGAACTTTGATGCAGATGGTTAATATCTGTTAATGTATAGGAACGTGCCTGTCGTAAACCTATATCTTGAGAAGAAAAAACAATCAGTTCTTTTGCCTAAGAGACATATTTTTGTCCCTTGTGTCCTAATCACAAACCTAGTAAACACTAACTTCTAAAATACATTCAAACGCTTGTACTTATTTATGGTAGGCAGAGTAATGATCCCCTAAAGATTCTCGCATCTTATTCCCACAATCTTATGGTATGTGGCAAGAGGGAATTCAGGTTGCTAATCAATTTACCTTGAGATGGATAGATTATTCTGGACTATCAAGGTGGGCCTAATGTAATCACAGGAGGCCTTATAAATGAAAAAGAAAGAAGGGAAAGTCTGGAAGCACTTTCCAAGAGCCAAGGAATGTGTGGAGTCTTGCAGCTATGAAAGCAGGAAACAGATTCTCTCCTGTGTCTGCACAATGAATGCAGCCTGCTGCCACCGTGATTGCAGCCCATTCCAGTCTTCTGATTTCCCAGTGATGATCAATGTGTGTTTTTAAACCACTAAGTTTATGGGAATTTATCACAGCAGAAATAGAAAACTAATGCATCACCTGTTTTCTGACATGTTCCCTTTGTGTTTTGGTTCAATTAATTAGTCGTCCAGCTTCTTCCCACTCATTGTGGCATGTATCTCAACATAAACACCCATTTTGCTATAAGTTAAATTAGCAAATCACATGCCAATGCCTGTCCAAAGTTGCCAGTACCTTTCCATTGCCCCATGAAGTACTATGCTTTTAATGTCTTTATTATATCTATCGAGTTCTCTCTCCATGTCCCCTTTGTCTTTTGGATCAATTAATAAATGAGGTCTGTCCAGAAGGTATCCAGCCATGTAATATGAAAAATGGGGACATTTACTAGAGAAGACACAAGATACAAGAAACATTAGACATAGGATAAATGATGCCTCAGTTCCCTTCAAAGGAGTCACCTTAGGACCTCACACAGTTCTCCCAATTGCCATCAGCTACTCTGTAGTATTTTTCTGAATCTCACTGATGGCCTGATACCTCTTCCTTTTCAAAGGTGATTTTAGTTTTGGGAAAGGCCAGAAGTCCCAGGGCACCAAATCTGAGCTGTAATGGAGCTGAGTCACCTGGGTGATTTGATGTTTTACCAATAAACACTGCATGAGATGTGATGCATGAGTGGGTAAAGGTGAAAATGACCAGTTGCCCATAGCTGCAGATTTCTGAATTATCTGAATAGTTCCTATGAAAGAATGTGCAAGCTTAATGCAAAATCTGATGCAGATTGGTTGCCCTACTAGCTCAGTCATTTTGAATGTGACAGCCACACAGTACATATGCTCACTCAACAGCATCTACCAACCCCACTGGCTAGTACAGTAAAGTTGTCATTATTCACACAAGAACATTCCAGTCCACTCTCTTTGGCTGCCAAGTTACATCCATGTTGCACAAACCATTCTCATTATATTAACAATGCCTGAACTTTTTCCAAACACACTGCACACATATCTCATGTTATATATAACATACATGATATAATGCATATATTATAAACACCACATGTTATATATGCCACGTGTGTGTTTTATATTATGTGTGATATATATTATATGTGTTATATAACATATATATTATTTATGTGTGAAATTAGGTTTTAGAGAATAAAACCATCCAAGGTTCTCTCTGTATTTTATGAAGACTGTTTCCTTAAGGTACATAAAATGTCATTATCATGTTATTATTATATTATTACTCTTCAGCATGTTTCAAGATGTTTAAAGCAAGTATCTAGCCATATTCCTTAATTTGCATTTGGCTGAAGTATATTATTATTACAAGAGTGATCTCAGTGCACAATCCAGGTTCAGACATGAACAGACTTATCCAATAAAATATTTTCCTGTCATCTAAGAACAAAAAAAATACTATTTTTTATTATATACACAATAAATCCAACAAAATTATACTGAAATTATTTCTTATTATTTAGGGACCTCTGCTTTAAGAAAATTTGACTTATGTAAGAAAAAATATTCCCTGAATGACATTAAAAATTATATGTCATTTAAACATATTTGGAGCTATTCTTCAGATATTAAAATATTATATAAGAGGTTCTGTGTATATATAACACCAATATATTATATCAAAGTAATAATGCATCCTGGCTGGTGTGGCTCAGTGGATTGAGTGCTGGCCTGTGAACCAAAGAGTTGATGGTTTGAATCCCATTCAGGGCACATGCCTGGGTTGCACACAGGCCAGGTTCCTAGTGCAGGGAGCAGGAAAGGCAACCACATATTGTTATTTCTCTCCCTCTCTTTCTCCTTCCCTTCTCCTCTCTCTAAAAACAAATACAGTGTTTAAAAAAATAAAATAATAATGCATCAGATACCAGATTCTACAAGCCAAAATAACTTGAAAGCAAAAGATTTAACTTTATGGCATTAATGACTTAAATGCCATTTAATGCCATTAAATTCTATTTAAGTAATATTCATAATTCAGAACTTCAAATCTCTCAAATCTCAGTATTTATAATTTCTTATTTTTCTCTATATACAAGATACACATTATTTCTAATATACAATCCTTCCTTCTCAAATTTTCTACAGTAATAATTTTGATATTTATACTTGAACTTTGCAAATTCTTTGGTTAGAAAACATCTTATTTCTTCTTTTCTATCTCCCACAACATGACTTCAAAAGAAATAACAAGCTTAAATGAAAAAAGGTAGTATAATTTAAGGGAGTAGGTGACCTTGAGCTTATCAGTCTTCTTTCTTTTTGATGTCCCTTTAATAGTTTTTCTAAAGTGTTTTTTTTTCCTTCTCTAATTCAAGTTTAGGGTTTTTTTTTCCTTTAGTAATTTGTGATAATATCAAAGAATACTTTAAAAAAAATCAAATGGATTTGCTAAAATGAGGAATAACTGATACCTACAATGTTCTTAGTGCTTAATGCTTTCCTTTTCACAATTATCACCATGACTGAAAGGGAAAAAAAGAAATATACTCATCCCAATGTTACTTAACCAGCAAAATGCAACGGTTTTATAGCATACTACGATATTTAGCTGATGTTACTTTTTCAATACAATCCTTCTTTGTACTGATAATATGCCATATGAAATATATCAAAAAATGAAAGAAAAAAAAAGAAAGTCATATCCCTGGTAATAAAAAAGAAGAAGAGGCCCCTGTGTTTTGAAATGTTTCTCTTGGTTTAGGTGATAGTTCCTTCTGTGTCCTATATGTAAACAGCAGGGACAGCTTTTCGATAAAACAGATTTCCCAGGTTGGGTGTGCAATGTGAATACTTGCAATCTTCCTGATTAACAATAGGAAGCTTGATTAACAAACATGAACAATACTCCATTCATCATGTTTATGAGCATATATGTAAATACTATATATATACATTTAGCATATATTAACAGTTAAATAGTAGTACTAAAATTGAATCAAGTATCACTTCAAAAGTGACACTGTTCTTTGTGCTTTTCTAACTACTTTTCATTAAGCTGTCAGGCAGTGTAATGGAATGACAATATTTTGAGATGTAATTAGGGTTGGAGGAGGTCATGGGGGCAGGGCTGTCACGCTAGGGTTGGTGTCCTTATAAAAAAGAGACACTGGCAAATTCGTTCTCTCTCCACCAGGTGAGGGACAATGAGAAACCTTCAAGCCAGGAAGAGTCCCCCTCAGAAATTGACCATGATGGTATCCTATCTCTGACCTCAAGACTGAAGAACTGTGGGAAACAACATTTTTATTTTTCAAGCCACTCAGTCTATCATATGTTATTAGGGCAGCCTGAGTTGACTAAGGCAGGCACTCAGATATGTAGACATACCCATTCTCTGGGTCACTAAGTAGACTCCTTAGAACAATTTGAAATTTGCTCTTCTGCTTTGTTGTTTAAAGTTTACAGATGAAAGGAAACTCAGAGTGTAATTTCATTTATCTGTACTTTTAATATCTTAAATATTTATGTAAAATGCCTTAAGGAAAATTTTATAATAGAAAAATCTAAATTTGATACAATATAAATTTTCTTTTTTTCTACATTTGATCAACATATAATAAATCAAAATAGTTTTTGAAATATAAATATTTAGCACATAGTGGTTTTTATCAATCAATTTGATATACTTTCAGGAAAAGTCTCCCTTTCAGGGAACTTTGCTCCACAAAACAGTTAAAATCTGTGTTCTGACCCCAATGCAGGATTCAGAATGAGTTATTTCCTAAAAGTACCCAGTAATTCTTGGAAGGCTGTGTGCTTCTTCTTCAGTTACTATTCATAATGGCACAATAAAATGTTGAATATCTTGCAATATAATCACAGATAAATAGGAATAAAATAGGAATTAAGCTAAAAGTAATAAAATAATTTTAGATTAAGTGGGAGTGGAAGCTTTTGCTCCAAAACTTGGCAGTAAACTGAGCATGTGCTTCATGCTACAGATTTCCGGATACAAACACGAGCACTGTGTTCTTACACATGCACACTTTGAGCTTTTTCCGACTTTGGTTTGATAATTATTGAGTAAAATCTCCATAGCAACAGTTCTGTTCTTCAAAGTTTTACAGATGACCTGGAATAGCTGAAAAAATTCTAAACGTACAAGTTATATATTAAAACTGATTTTCTTTTATTTAAAGCCTATCTTCTTCACCCTCATGTCCATATAATTACAAAAACATTCAATCATTCATTTTTACATAAAATGTATTTTCTACACCTGTTTAAAAGTTCCACATATTTGGTTGTGGAACATTTCCAGTTTCTCGGTTTCTCTGAATTACCTTTGTGGAATTTCATATAGAAATTGTGTGTGTATGTAATTGATTTGTGCTTTTCATTATCTTTCTAGACTTTGAAATAACATCAGAGAAGTGAAGTCTATCAAAACAGTGCTCACCCTTAGTTTTAGACTTATGCCTTATTTGTGTAGGAAATAGAAAAAGGAGTAATAGTGTCATAGTGACTAATTATACACAAACAATACAACTTAACTAATGAAAAACTTCCATTGGAGTTTATGTGCCTCCCTCCACTTTGGTGAGTGCAATCGTCTTACCTCTCCCTCCCTAGAAGTAACTACTATATTTAGTTTCATTGTATCTATGCATCTTTATGTAGTTTTATTACATATATTTTCATCTATAATTATACAGAGACTTGTTTTCATGAATTTAAACTGTATATATTCTCATGGAACTTTTATCTTTTCTTAATGTTATGTTTTTGAAAATCTTTCATGGTAATATATTGAGTGAATGTATTATATGTTAGGGGAAACACTCCATTCCATTGACGGACATTTAGGTATCATCCAATCATTCATTATTATAAGGAAGTTTACTATAAATATTCTAAAGTATTTTTGTACTCATATGTAAAAGGAACTGCGGTTTATAAACCTAAGAGTGAAATTTATGGGATTTCCCTGAATTTTAATGAAATGCTTCAAACCTTTCACCTTTATTTATAATTCTAGCTTTAGATTCTCTGATAAAATATAATTTTGCAGACTAAGAAAGTTCATTTTTCATCTTAGTGACAAGAACCTTTTTTCATAAGAGAATATTAAATATTATCAAATACATTTCTAGAGCTCTTAAACAACCTTAAGCCTGTTCATATGCAATACATTAATCAGTTTTGAGTGTTAAGCTGTCCTTACTTTCCTCCATTTGTGCTAAATTCCATTTGTTTGTAGTTTTTCATATGCAATACCGAGTTTGACATGTTAAAGTTTACTTACCATAGTAACATTATTTATCCAAATATTCCTTTCTTACCTATTGCATTTTATACTAGGATTTGAACTCTTAAATGAATTGTAGAAATATTTTCTAATTTTTTCTTCAATGAAAGAATTTGTGTTAGCTTGAAAATATCTAAGTGCTTTTTCTACACAATGTGCTAGGCCATCTGGGCCCAGATAATTCTCTGTATATGTGGGGTTTGGAGATGGAACTAAATAGTTAATGTTGATTATTTTTAATTATTTTAGATGATTTAAGATTACCTATTACTACTTGAGTAAATTTTTATAAATTATATTTCTTCAGGAAATTTAATATTTTATTAAACTTTCTAAAGTATCAGCAAAATATAATAAAACATAACATGAAACAAACATTTTAAGAGTCTAAGACATAGTTTGCAGACAAACAGGTCACAGGCTTCAATTTCTTCAGTAATCCAATTACTAGTTACTAGTTACTAGTATTAGTAACTCTATCATAAACATAATAAGATAATTATCATTTTGTTTTTGGAAATTCCATATTTAAGAAACAACAGTTATTTTATATCTAACAATGTTTAAGACTGAACATCATGGTCTTTTCCTACTAGGTTTTATCCCCTTCCACACCCTGTGCCCAGGTGTAATCGTGTCTGTCCTGAGGATGTCTGCAACAATGACCTTGAGTAGGAAAACAGCACCCCTAACATATATTTGCAGCATGGGATCAGAATTTCTCTAACAATTTTTATATCTTGCTAATAATGTAAAGTCATGCTTCTTTAATGCCAAAAATTGGAGTCATAAAACATTTGAGTTTTCATGGCTTCTTGGCAGGGGTCCTTACATCCCACTTTGAGAACCACAAGATTATATGTAGTTTAGGACCCTGATACAAATAGGAAGAAGTATCTAATAATATTCAGATCTTGTCTACTATATTAGATGATGCTGTGAAACTAGCATATTGAATGATAGTTTGAATAACATTTTGCCAAACTTAATAGGGATCACCATTGTATACTTTCTTGTGTGTGTTCTTTTGTTGAGCACTCGGATTTCAGTGAAGAAAATCACAGTGGTCGTTAGAATGAGGACTGACAATGAGGGAAAATCAAACCCCACATATAGTGGCTTAATGAGACAGCTATTTGCTTTCTTATATAGAATTGAAGCCCAGCTAGCAGATGAAGCCCAGTGGACTAGTTCTGCTTCAAGAAATCATCAGACCCACATTCATGATGTTTCTCCACTGAATGGAGCCTCCAACTGAAGGATTCCACATGGATTCCTACACATTCCAGCTGTCAGAATGGATAGAATATAAAAAAGGTAGATCGTCTTTCTAATGACACTTTCAAAAAATCAAAAACAACAATTCTGCTTATATGTAATTTGATTGTATTTAATATTTGGTATTTGCAGAATTTTTGTCTTTATTTAGAGTTGTCAAATTTGTAATGCAACTTAGCATTCTATCAATGAGAGCAAAGGGGATACAAACATTTATAGGGATATGTATCCTCTCTTATGCAAATATTAATTACATCTCTTCATTGTTGTCCTACATTCTACATTTTCACTTCAAAATCTCCAAGGGGATTCTACTAATTTATATTGCTTGTTTCAGGAGATTCTTAGGTTCTCTTTGAATATGTCATTTCCTATATTTTTAAAGTGACCATATCTGGAACCGCAAAGAGTATTTGCTTTGCTTCTCCGTGGCTAATTTCCCATCCAGAGATTTTTCTGAGCCATACATTTTTTGAAAATTCAACTCATAATCCTATCTCACAAGGCCTGTGCAGAGAAAATATTTTATCCTAGGATGAGTCAGACAATATTTCTTAGTGATATTGTTTTGCTAAAAACCAGATCTTTTCAAGTCCTCCTTTTTACTGATAGACTTGCTAAGTAATGATGTGGAAAGCTACTTCATATGTATACATTTTCACATGTACATATGGATTCAATAATTGTAAAACAAATATATTAATTCTTTATGTTTTTATTGGTTATTACTATGGGCATAACTTTATAGGTTTCTCAAACTAACATATAAAGTGTTCTATTAGAAGGGGAAGAGACTAGTCAAAGATCATGTATGAATGACCCATGGACATGGACAACAGTGTGGGAAGTGACTGTGGGAGTTTGGGGTGGGATGGGTGGAGGAGGGGAAAGGGAGAAAATTGGGACAACTGTAATAATAAAAAAATGAAAAAAATTCTATCAAATTTTTTATTATACCATAATCTCATTTAATTTTATCCTTCATTATTTTGTTGGAAGTATACAAAGCTTTTTAAAGTTAACATGAAAATATAAACTTATGAGAATAAGCAGAAACATTATACAAAATAACAGTAATATGAGGGTATTTTTACTGAGATAAAAATACAAGAAATTAAGTTGCTAAAATAAAGTGAACATGAACATTTCAGATGTAAATCAGATTTAATTGCTTTGAAATCCAATGAAATTAAGATAAGGTAAATATTAATCAATCATCAAATATAAATGTAATTATTAAAATTCTTAATATATTCAGAATATACCAATGAAAATGTCATGATACAATTATGTTGAGATAATTAATTTATATTATTTAGCTGAAATATGTATAAATATTAATAAACCATAAGTCATATTCCATATGGCTTATAATTGATTTCCATTAATCAATAAAATCTACATCATAAATATGTGACCATGTGTTTATTAAGCGATATGCAGAGGCAGCTACAAAGGAGGAAATAAGGGGGAGCTGAGTAAAGTTATACCAAGATATCAGGTAGAGATTTCCATTATCATTTTGTCTGGGGAAATAAATGAATCTACTTAACCATGTTTACTTAAAAGTAAAGTACAAGAGCCATTTATAATTTGTATTGCCATTTGAATCATCTTATATTTTCACATATGACAATTATGTACCATATAAACACACTCAAATGTTTTTTTATAAGGTTTATGTTCAATTGTGGGAATGAATGCTAATTGTGAAAATCACATGAGAGTTCATTTGGATGATTGAATTGATTTGTTAACTCATTTATAGAAACATTCTTAAATCAGTAAGATTTGAGTCCATTATTAAATTCAAGTAGTATGCAATAAAAAAATTCTTATATCATTAGAAGTAAGGAATGAGAAAATTCAATGGAGTAACAGGCAGCAGTAGGTATTAAAATTCTCCCCAAGTGGATCTGCTTTCTGCAAGATTGGCATTATCTTCAGGATAAATGTCACTGCATAAGGAATTTTTAACCTTCTTTAAGGAGAATACCAAACCAGACCAAACTGAAAGAGCTACGTACAAAATGTTTGATTTATCAATAGTGGCAAAGTAATTAAGCATTATTCTTGAATAAAAGCTCATATTATTATTTTTCTTTGTAATTGCTCAAAGACTAAAAATCCATATTATGGAATAAAATAGTCTCTTTACAGTAGAAACCTGCCAATACAAAAAATACTATATGTTTATATTATATGTCTATCTGTATATATTACACATTATATCATGAATTTTATACTATAGTATATATTACATGGATTATGTTATTAATAGGCATCTATTTGAAAATATTTGGTTATATATCCAGATTTTTTGTGAAAACTTAAATTTTTCACTCCAATAGGCTTATCTTTACTAAATTCAGCTCTACTCCCAATGCAATGGTTAAGAACACATCCTAGATCTAGTTAAGAATGAATATATGGAAATCCAAATTATACTTTGCAATGTCTGTAATTAAAATGCAGAATTAATCTCAATGCTAATATTATGGCATTATTTTTATTTTTGGTTTAAAATTGTATATTTTTTAAAGACATACATTGGATTATGTCTTTGTATATAAATGATATCGGTATCTATAATTATTTTATATTTGATAGATATTAATGTTATTATATGTTACTTTTGATATTCCTATTTTTTACATTATTTTATCTCAAATAGAAAATTAATTTTTCTATCTCTTATTTTTAATTTATTTTAATTGTTTCTTTGGAATATTTACCTTGATTTTCCTCCCAAAAGGTAAATAGTATTTTTCTTTCAGAGAGAACAGTAAAGATTAGAAATCTATTTTCAGATTATGTCTGGTTATAATTTATCAACTGTCATGGTCTAACACACCCTAGTAATTTCTGCAGGTGTCCGGGGACCTGTTTGAGCATCTATTATAAAGAATGAAATGCCAATAACCAGGTGTTCTTCTGTCACTGTGGTTACTGTCACTCCCAAGAGTCTTAGAGTCTCCACTACATGACAAAGGTTAATTCAAGAACTAGTCTCTGACAAATTCCACATTGGCTAGACTTAATGTTATATATTTGATCAAATTTTCAATAAAACAATGACTTCTCTGTTAATAAAATTATTCAAAGAGAAAGAAATGGAGAGTAATTTTTTAGACACGTAAAAATAAAAAAAAATATTAGAAGCACTTAAAAAACACATTCCCTCTGTTTTCTGTTCTCTTCTATCATTCAGACCTTTGCATAAATATGTGTGTGTATACATATGTGTATATATATTTATATGATGGTCTTAGATGCTAGCCATGCCAAAAGCAAGGTACCCATTCCTATTGATTTATTAGTATATCTCCACACATTTTGCTTATCAGCAAATGTTTAAACATTAATAATTTATTTAATAATGTTTTGTTATAACACTCCTTTAAACTACTTCTGGAAATTGGTAATTATATTCTGTAAGGTCACATTTAAGTTTAACAATATTAAAAAAGAAAAACACAGCAAGTCATAAACATACTTTAGTTTTACTTAACAAAACATCATACTAAATTGCTTTTTCCATTGCCAGTAATTAACCTCAGAGTGTTGCATTTTCAACACCTTCTCACAGAAAAGAGTATAAACCATTTCATATTCTGTAAATACATTATATTATTTAATTGCATAATCCTGTACTAACAGGGCCTCAATAGAAATTAATTTACTAAATCAATGCCTTTATGTGCTTATATAAGGCAGCATAAAGCAGGTTTCCAATGTACAGGTATTGAGTCTCAGAGAGAAAACTTGTATTACATATGTATACTTAGCTTAGAAATTTCCTGCCGGCACAGATACTACATGTCACTTGATAGAAGTCAGAGCTATAGAATACATGAGGAAAGAGAAATTGGAAGGATCAAGTGGTTTTAAAGAAGAAAAGTTTCACAAAGAGCCTCAAATCTCTACTACTGAATGCACTGCTTTGTAACTATTGTTGGCATATCTTGTTTTGACTGCTTAAGAACAAAAGCTTCTTTACTTCTCTTTGCTTCTGTTTCCATGAATAATGAGGGTAGTACTGAGCCACCTGCACAGCTTTCAGTGGGTGATGGTTAAATGAATGGGGACGGGCAGGAGGGGGGAGATAACAAATTAGAAAACCAAAGAAGAATGGTATAAAAATACTTCACTATTGATTAAATAAAACTCAAATATTTACTCAGAACATGCATTTAAATTTCTTATTATTTTGAATTAAAATGTGTGTTGTTTAACTATAATAATCCTAGTCAATTTGGAGTCACTAAAATAGCTAGGAAAAAAAACATTGAAAAAGAGTGCACTTTCTATACAAATAGTCAGTACAGAAAAATATGTAATATGGTAGTGTCCCAATATGTGTGAAAAATCACTGACTTTAATTTTAATTTGTGTTGTTGAGCAAAATTCTGAACAGGCATTTTAATTATCAGAAATTTTTAATAATAAAGTTTTCATAATATGTTTTCTAAATGAATTATTCATTTAGAGCAAAACTGTGTCTATTTTTTCATACATATATATTTCTTTAAAAGTTTCATTTTGAGTAAATCAGAATACATTCATTCATGGACTATCTTTTTCCTTATTCCCTCCTATTCTGCCTCTTTTCCTTAGGACTTTGCTATAAGGAAGTAATTTTAAATAGAGACAATTATTAGATAAATATTATTAAAATACAACATGTCAACATAAAAATATCTTGTTATATTCTCAAAAAGGAAATGCATATGATATTAGTTGAAATCATGTCTCTAACGATTTCTATTTACAGGCAGTCATGGAATTGAATGACTTTGAATTAAAAATAAGCCCCTTATTCATGTTCCAGGATACTATTGAAAAAGGGTTGGTATAAGAATTATCAGCAATAGTACCTTCATTCTCCTTGATATTACATCAGCATTTATTTAAATGATGTTCCCATTGTTCCAGGAATCATTTGTCCAGATGGACATATCTATGACTAAATTCAGACAATTAAATCACATATTTCACAAATACGTACTTATTTTATTCTTTTCTTGGCTAGCATTTGAGCACCTGCTCTTGTTTTCAGTTACCTTAGAATGTTGAAGAAAATAGTGATTACTCATTTCTGTTGTTATTTTTGGTAGTGCAAAATACTTCTGTGTTTTTTTTTAATTTTTCTTTTGTTATAGTAAGAGCACAACATACAATCTGTACTCTTAAATTTTTAAGTGTAATACATTGTTGTCTGTAGGTATAATGTTGTTCAGAAGATCTCTAAAACTTACTCATCTTGCTTAACTGAAACTTGATACATATTGATTAGTGACCCCATTTCCTCCTCCCCAAACTCCCTAACACTCATCATTCCACTTTTTTAATCAATGAATTTGATTATTTCATATAAGTGTAATTATACAGTATTTGTCTTTCTAAAACTGTCCTATTTCACTTACCAAAATGTCCTCAAAATTCATCCATGTTATCACATATTGAAGGATTTCCTTCTTTCTTTGAGGTTGAATAGTGTTGCATTTTTATAGTCTATACCACATTTTCTGTATCCATGCCCCTGTGGAAGGACATTTAGGTCGTTTCCACATCTCGGCTCCTGTGAGCAGTGCTGCTGCAGGGAACAAGGTGGTGCTGTATGATACCCTGATTTTAATTCTGTTGAATATATACCCAGGGTTGCTGGGCCGTGTCAGTTTTGTCTCTAGTTTTTGGTGGAACCACATACTGTTTTCCATAGCAGTGGCACCATTTGGCATTCCCACCAACAGGGTGGAAGCATTCAGATTTCTCCACATCTTCACCAATGCATGTTTTTTTTATTAATAATAGCCATTCTGACTAGTGTGAGGTAGTATCTTATTGATGACACCACAAAAAAGAAAACCACATGCCTGATGAATATAGATACAAAACCAATAACTTGATTGAAAAACGGGCTATGCACTTGAATAGACATTTCTTCAATTTTTGACATTATTTTGTCTGATTTATCAGCCAATTCTAAGGAAATATATGTTAAAATTTGTCAGCATAATTTAGTTCTTTTCAGTACTTGGATTTCTGTCAACTGTTTTACCATCTACTTTCAAGCTATGTTATCAGGCATATTCCTACTTAGAATGGCCAAACAACAAAACAAAGAAATACGCAAAATATAGTCAAAGACACTGTAATAGTGGACAGGCAGAAAGTGACCAGAGGAGAGAGAAGAGGAAATTTCAGGGGAAAAGGGGAGGGGTTTACAGGAACAAAGTTAAAAGACACATGGATACAAACTAAGGGGAGGGTGGTAATGGGAGGAAAGTTGGGAGGGAGGGTGGGTGGGCTGGATTGGGAGTAAAGGGGAGAAAACTGTACTTGAACAATGATTAAAATAAAATTTTTTAAAAAGAATGGCTATATATTCCTGTTAAATCAAATATTTTATCAGTATGAAGTGATTCTTTTTACATATTTTATAATTTGCCTAATTTGTTTCATATCAATTTACCTATGCCTTCTTTATTTGATTTTGTATTTTTAAATATGTCTCTTACACAACATAGAGCTGGGTTATTTTTTTAAATACTAGAACTTAAAAGGTAATGATTGATCTTTCAATATATGAAAACAACTTATTTCATGGTATATTTCTAATATATTCAGTACTTGCTGGCTCATGTGGCTCAGTGATTTTCAAACCTCGCTTAAACACCCGGCTGTCTGACTGAAGCGTGCAGAACCCAGCCTTCTCCCGGCTGGCTATGGACATGCATAAAAACCCCCTTGTTGTTGCGTGCAGAACCTGGCCCTCCCGACTATGGACATGCTTAAACATACTTGCTGTTGCATGCAGAACCCGGCTCTCCCGGCCGGCTATGGACACGCAAAAACCCACTATAGAAATAATCATGCACAGAAAACCATTTTTCGAATGGAAGTCAAAGAGGGAGCACTCACTCTCCAATTCTTTGAGCTGCTCCAGGCTAAACCCCCCTAGGGGGAAGAGCCCCTTCCTTTGTCCCAGTGGGGTTTTATTGAGAAAGTAGACACAGTTTGTGGATTCACAGTCTGGCAGAAGGGATCAAAGGGAACACGTATCTTACAAGGATGCTAACAGAGTTTCTGTTGTGATTCCGGGCAGAGATTGGAGTTTTATTATATGAAAAGACTACAGGTTTCAAAGGTTTCCTGACTGTGCCTTCAAATTCCAAGTTAATAATATCCTCCAGCAAACAGATCTCACAGGATCTTGCATATTCTTTGTCTCAGGCCTGATTACCCCGGGGGTCCGCCATCTCAGGTCTGAGCTGCCCCTTTGGCTGTTTGCTAAGGGCTGGAGACAGAGGCAGCAAGGAGACTTGGATTTCTCACATCTGAGTACAAAGACTCAGGCTAAGAGGGGGCAGGGGTAGATGCCTATCACCCCTTCCTTTCCACAGCCCCTTCATTTATTTCCACAGTCTCGTGAGACTTATTCCACAGAGGCCTTTACAAGATCAGAACCTGGCTTAGGTTGCCCCTCCCTTTGAGGAGTCTTACCCGTCATTGGTAACTGATCTAGCATTAAAGGCCAGGCACAGAACAGGTAGTGTTCATGCCAGGGGAACAAGTTTTTGTCTCCTTAGTGGCTGCTGATCTGGAGGTCTCTCACTCAGCCTAAGTCACAAATGGTCACAGCTTCCTGAGACCAGACAGGGTGGTCCCTAACAGTGGTCCCCAACACTCAAGTGATTGTTTAATGCTTCCATATCTCTTTATGGTAGCTTCTTTCTGTATGTACTTTGTGAATTATAATTTGTCCATAATCTGTAAATGCTGTTAAGGGAATTTTTTGAGATCTATTTAAGGTAAATTTTGCTTTTGTTTCTCTCAGGAAAATAGAGGCATTACTTAATTGAGGTCCATTTGTTTGTTTATTCATCTATGTATTTATTTCAGATCCAGGAGAGATTTTTAAAAATAATATTTTTATTGTACTTTTTCCATTACCATTGATTCCCCTTATGCTCCCCTCACTCCCCACCTCGCAATCACCCATGCGGTCCATGTCCATGAGTCCGTCTTCCTTGTTGTTGACTGAGGTCTATTTACAACAAATCATACACTGAGATTTCTTCTGAAAGCAGATGTGGTATACAATCTAGTCCCACACCTGTTTGAGTAGTCACAAAGTTAGAAATTTTAGAACTTTGTTTTCGCTTTCTTTAGTCAGAGTCAAACCAAGACAGGCATTTTTCTCAGTATCTACCACTGGGAGATGGATACTTTTATTCCTAGTATCCTCATTTCATTCCTAGTATTTTATTCCTGGATCTCGGGTCTGTGTGCTTTGTCCAAGTTCTAAGCCATAAAGGAATGGAGAAGCCCCAGGAGCTGGGCTTTGGTATGGCTAAATTGCCTGATCTCTTTGAGTTTGTCCTTTCTCTGAACTTTTATCTTCTGAGGATTTTTCTCACTTTCTTGTCATCTCTGATAGATGTTTATATGTGCATGCATAGCCATGCTGTTATCTCTAGTTTATCACAAAGCATACATTTTCTAAGAAAGCATTCTCTTAATACTAAATTTTCAGATGTATACATTCTACTCATGAAATCTATAGGGCAATGCTTTCTTATTCTTATGCCACATTATATCTCTTTTAGTTTATTATCTATTGTTTTAGAACAAGGCCTGTGCAATTTCACAAAGTCAATTACTTTCCCATTAGCCACTTATATTTACTGCTGGGTTCTTCCCCTCAGATTCAATGCTACAATACAAAATCCTATTCAGAACAGTCAGTTCAAATTCACATGGTTGGAATTTCTCTAGCATATCTCTAGAGTGTCAAGAGATATGCAACTACCTACTTAGACTTGAACAAAAAAATACAGATATTTCTGGAGTACCCTGATATCATGCCTTTATATTCAGTGCCTACACACACCTAGCTAACACATCTTTCTTTCTATCAGTGAATTGATGTCTTCATATTGATTTTTAAATTACTTTTATTCCAGTGTGGGGAAAGCAAATTATTTTGGTTGGTATATAGCATTTGTCCTTGAACTAAGTTTAGGTTTTTTGCACAAGGATGGGTAGACTTTTACTCCAGTCATCGGGATAGAGTATTTAAACTCCAAACCTTTATTTTAGAAACTTATCTGCATGACCACGTTTAAATATTTTCCAGTTGATCTCGCAATTCCATTATAATGGCAATGAGCATCGTCACAGCAGTTATGCCAAGGTTTTTCTCTGTGGCTGAAGAAACCATGGTCCCCTTACATTTTCCTTGGCCCTTCCTGCTTAACTGAGCCCCACAGATTGGAAAACCTGGTAAGAAGGTTCTATAATGCTAAGTCATTGGAGAATTATTTCTCCTATTATTCTCTCACTTCTCATAGGCAATAAATTTACTGAACCAAAAAAGAGATTTAAAAAGTTACATTTCAGCTTTAAATTATGCCCTGCAAGTCACAGAGCAGTAAAACATACTTAAAACTAGGAAGGTACTAAGGGAGTCATCATGATTTGATGTTGCTAAGAGCAACCGGGACATTAAAAGGGGGAATTAAGGTTAGTATACTTAATGTGCATGAAAATTAAGATCACGGTTAGAGGGAGAAAAATGTTGCAAAGAGGGATGAAGATGTATTGGTGAGGCTGACCTCCTTTTTGCCGGCTAATTCTTTATCAATTTATGGGTGCTGTGCCCTAACATTGTGCTATTTATCTTAACTCTGATATAATGATCTTGGGAAAATAAATGTAAATTTAAGGAAAAATTTTAACTTCTTCCCTCCAATATTTATCTCTTCAATAATCCTAATAAAATGTCATGTTAATAAAAATGTGTTTAAAATAGTACAAAAACTGTTCTGCAAAGATTTCAAATATTTTTTGGCTGTAATATCTAATTAAAATATCCAGACATAGAGTGACTTCCAAAATTTTGGTACCAAATTCTGTAGCGTTTGTTGCTTTGTCTTGGTCATCCACAATGGTACAGAGAGAATGCATCACATTTAAAAAGGCCCCAGTCTTAAGGAGTTACATCAGCTGCCCATACACACAATATTCCAAGGGGTCCTGGAAACTGACTTCTTTTAATGGTTAATATCTTTGTGAGAAGCTTAACCTAGACACAAAAATATATTCTCATACTCATGTTAAGTCTGTTTTTATTTTCTCTACAAACAAAGAATGCTTTCTATACCTCTCACATTCTACTCCTTTGTTCTGGTCTCCAACCTGCATGAAAATATAGTTGATAGAGTGTGTATTTTGGAAACAGGCATATCTCGAGTTACATGTTAATTCTTGAACGAACTCACTGCATGGTCTCCAATAGTTTTGTTAATATCACTGGGCCTCAGCTGATTATGTTTCATTACTGTTCTGAAATGAAGTATATAACATACCTAGCATAGAGACAGTGTCATATACAGGTACCAGTATTAAAACGAGCATTTTTAGTCTTCATTTCTTTAATGATATGCACAGGAGCTAAATTACCCATGGACTCCTCATACTATATGTATGGATCCAAATAACTAAAAATAGTTAGGTATCTTCTCTATATCATCAATTAGAGCCTTGGTTCATCCACTGACCCCATTGCTAATAACTTGAAGTATGTATGAACAAATTAGGTAGTATCATATAAAGATAATACCACCTTAAATTCAATATTCCTCTTTGAAAATATCAATAGCATTTTTTCTTAACTAAAAATATTATTTGATTTTTTCAATAAAGATTATATATACAAGCTGAAGCTAAAATGTTTTAAATAACCAATTGTATTTGTCTGGTTTCAAGAACAATGAGTTATTAATGTCACTAATGAGCACTTCAGTGTAAAAATCTAACTGCGGCATTTGGGGATTCAAGGATTTAACACTAACTCGTCAACAGCAGTCACGGCACAGCACTTCCCTGGGAGAGTTTGAATGGGCCTGGGGATTTCAGCCCTAAGAACACATGACCTCAACTCTAGCACACCATGATTAATGGCAAAGCTTCTTTTCCAGTTTCAGCAAAGTATTTAATTTCTATAAAATGTTAACTTACATATTCCTACAGGATATAGATTTCTTTGTATTCCATTGCCTCTACTCGATAGAACTGGTTTTACAGGGTGTCAGTGTAAATCCTCACCCTACCATTTACTAACTGAGTGAAGTTAGGCAAAGGACTTAAACTCTGTGTGTTTCAGTCTTCTTAATGATGTAGTTGAGGTAGTAATAGTACCTCCTTAGAGAGATGTTGGGAGGATTAAATGAGGAATTGTAAGTCAGAAACATAAAAATGGAATGCAAACCACAGAGGGAATTTGGGCATAGTTTACACTATTGAAAGGATTAGTCACAAGAACTATCATGTCTTTCTCCTTGGACTTCAAACATTTTTTGACAAATTACCGCAAGTAAGAAATATATTTTACATCATGATACTGAAAAACCATTCATGTCTATGGATCCACATAAATAAAGGTGCCATAAGATAATATTTTAATTCTATCTGATGTACATTGATGTTTTGATTATTCTATTTTAGTTTATTCTGGTTTATAGGAAAACAAATTATTGGTCATCATACATTAAATTAATGTTACAACCCCAAAATATGTTGTTGCAACATATGTATTGAAAACAATAGTCTGTAGGGACTTTAGATATATCCACTGCTTTTCACATGCTTTCTCTTACATTGTTTCCCTTTTCTCCCTGGTCTCCCTTTTTCTCTCTTTTATCTTCAAAACCAGCTTCAAAGAAAAGAGCCTGGTAATTCTGGAGCTAATCGAGCAACCAACTGGCTATTTCTAACCCAACCCCTGATGGAATGGGTGCCTCTCTCTTGTTATTATCACAAGGGAAATGCGATTTTGAAAATGAATGAAGAGTGGATGCCACAGTCTATCCTTAAGAGCCCAGACCTCACACACATGCTATATATTAAGATAGCAATCTTCACTTGTATAAAGACACCCAAAAATGTCTAACCCAATGCAACTGTCCCAATAACAAACGCATAACTGAGGATGTAGCTATTATGCTGATAATTATATGTATGATCATATCGTATTCCAGAATATAAAAAATGTTTTATAAACATGACTCCACATACAAAATATAATGGTGAACAGAAAAATAGGGCTATCACAATAAACATTCTAATTTAGAAAGGTCTACAACTAGAAGGAATATACAGCAATCATTGGTTCAGGTCTCATACTACATTCTACTGGACAGGAGTATTTTTTTTTTTTTTGTCTTAACACATTAGCGCCTCATTTCCAAGTCAAATGATCTGCATTCTGCCAATTCACTGCTGATGTGGGATAACTATACATCCCCATTCCGCTTGATGTTGCAGCTCTAACTGCCTTAAATCCTTATACTACTGAACAAAGATGTAATTGGGGACAGGGGTCATCTTATTAATGTCCAGCAGTAGAAATTTTTTGAGTCATGAAATTTTAATGTGAAGGCTACTCTTGGGCTCTCTTTCTTTCAGCCATAGATGTATAGGGCTCAGTCTATGGGCTCACATTTGGTATTTGATTCTAACCAGTAAGAAACAGTGGATAAAACTAGTCAGTTGTGTTCTGTGCTTGCTATCTAATGAGTTGTAGCTACAGAGGGGATTAATATTATTTTTGGCAAACATAGCACCCACTGAAGATTTTTTAGGGAGGGGATAAAAAATTAGGGAGAGGATAAAGATATGATATACAAGGTGTGTCCAGAAAAAGCCCAGCCATTGTTAATATAAGAAGAATAGTTTGTGTGACATTGGTGTAACCTGGCAGCCAAGGAGAGTGGACTGGAATGCTCATGGGTGAACAATGGCAACTTCACTGTACTAGTCAGTGGGGGTGGTAGATGCCATCGAGCGAGCATGTGTACTGTTTGGCTGTGGCATTCAAAATGACTGAGTAGAGTAACACACCTGAGTCTAATTTTGCATTAAGCTTGAACATTCCTCTGCAGAAATTATGTGGATGATTCCGAAGGCCACAGCGATGGACAATTGGTGACTAGCAGCTCTATCTTGACAATGTAACTGCTCAGACACCATGTCTCTTGCAGAATATTTTGGTGAAACATAAAATCATCCAGGTGACTTAGCCCCCCTACAGCCCTGACTTGGACCCTGCAACTTCTGGATTTTCCCAAAATTAAAACCACCTTGGGAAGGGAAGTGATTTCACACCATTTGTGAGATTCAGGAAAATATGACAGGGTAGCTGATGGTGATTGGGAGAACTATGTGAGCTCCCAAGGTACCAACTTTGAAGGGGACTGAGAAATCATTTTCCTATGTAGAATGTTTCTTGTATCTCCTTTAATAAATGTTCCCATTTTTCATATTATATGGCTGGATATATTCTGGCCAGACCACACACACACACACACACACACACACACACACACACTTAATTTATTTTTAGACAGAAGGGAAGGGAGGGAGGAAGACAGGGAGGGAAATATCAATGTGAGAGAGAAACATTAATCAGCTGCCTCTTGTACATGCTCCAACTGGAGACTAGTTGCACCTTGGGGTGCAACCAAGGCACATAGTCAGGAATTGAACCAATGACCTTTCTCATTGCCGAATGATACCCAACTGACTAATTCACACTGGTCAGGACCTCATGATGTTTTTGTTGTTATTTCAGTTTCCCACTGGATGCCAAGCTAATGTTGATATTTCCAATCTTCATTTTCTTGGTTTGACATCACTATGCCATGAGGCAGAGAAGTTACTTTGGCAGTTTCAAATTACAGACAATTAGCAGTGTTAGATCTCTGGCAAAAAGCAGAAAGGTTCCCTTTTTTCACAACTGTATGCATGAGCTTTTGTTATTGTTTTAGATGGGTAAACTTAAATTGAAGTTTCTCTCTTTAGCAGAACGGATATTTGTTTTGTTTAGTACTTTGCTAAGGATAAATCATCTACATGCACCATAACTTAATAATTTTTGGAAAGTCCTTTTTTTCTAAAATATTCCCTATCTTCCCAGAGCTTCAACTGTGAATTCTAAGAAGCAAAAGTCAATATTTTAACCAACTGGTTAGGTAACATATAATAAAGTTATGCCTCATAAACCTAGGGTTGCTAGATAAAATAGTAGTCAAAATTTAATTACAGGTAAACAAAAGATCATTTTTATTATATCTATGTTCTAGAAAATATTTGGAACATATTATACTAAAAATAGTGTTTATAAAAAAATCTAAATGAAACTGGGTGTTGTTTGTGCTACTTGCTATTCAAGCACAAAATTGAGGAATCCTCTCTCCCCGTCACACCATTTGGGTTTTGACAGTTTCATATTCAAGATTTATCATTTGCAGTTCTGAATACTGTGAGCTAATTATTGATCCATATACACAGTCTGTGTATGTTCTCACAAAGTCTAGGAAGAGGATCCAAAGTGCTCCAAGGATTTTAATAACTGATTTGGACATTCGATAGAACGGGTGGTGATCTTAATCCATGAAGCCTTCATTTCCCTCCATTCTCTCTAGATGTTGGCACTGTTCTTTCAGGCTTTTCCACAAGAGTTGGAGGAATATGGATACAGGACATTTACCACAAGTTCCCACCCACATTTAATTTTGGATTTCATATTTCTGTTTGCACTTATTTTAATTAAATGCTCCTTACTATCAATAATTCAATATAAGAGTTGGGGTATCCTGGGCATTCTTTATGACATAAATGTACTTATTTTTTTTTCAGACCAATTATTTATTTCTGAAACTTTTTGTTCATAATTATTTGTCAATGGTCTTTCTGACTAGAATTTAGTAACAACAAGAATGCTGTCCCTGTAGTATGAAATCTGTCAACATGTTTGAAACATGAACAATACAAACTTTTTTCCTCACAGGTTATCTACCACATACATATTTTTTACCCAAGCCAACTTCTAGCTTGATTTGTCTTGGGTTACAAATTGATTTTTTTTTGTCTACTTCAAAAAATATGCTCTTTGCATAGGACATCACATCATACCCACATGAATTGGATGGTCCACTATTCATTGACATTCTCAGAAAGTCAATGTCCAATATATCCCTAACTCAACTAGATTTGAGATTTACTAGATTTACTAGTGGCTTTAGAGTTATGGAAATCATTTATAAATATTCTAACAATTTCTAAAAATCAAAAAAGGATTCCTGTGATAAAATTTCCAACTTCACAATATGTTGCTTCTAATTACGAGCACACCTCCATAAGGAGGTTGAGGTAAATATGGAAGTTAAAAGAAACCTGAATATGTCACCCCAAAATATGTCTGTTTGACAGGAAAATTATTTTGAGCTGAAGGCAATTTAGAAGCAGCAAACCCAGAAAAACACCTCCCTATTTTCTGCCTAAAGGCCAGATATAATATCTCTTTTTACTGGAGGCAGACTCTTATCAGGCCGTAGAAGGGAGGAAATAACGAAATCAGCAAACCTCACTCCATTAGTTTCCTCCCATATATTTACCTTCCCACAGTTTGCTGTGCTCGGAACCACAGAACTGCTCAATTTGTTCTGTCATTTGCAACAGATTTATTGTTCTCTCCTAAAAATGCAGCTGGAAACCTAAGTTAGGTAGAGGTAAGGTTTTTCTTCCCTCTGGAAGGTGCTTTCTGCAACCTAGAATAAGATATTTATTTACCTGTGACTTTTAGGTCCAATCACAATGTTTAAAGCCATAATTCTTATATTTTCAACATAATGATATTTCATTTGCATGTACACTGTCATCTAAACTAAATACATATAAAACCAAGACCATTATGCTCTTACCAAACTCCGGTCATGTACTATTAAGTTGACCTTAGCAATCATATCTTTTTTAGGATATCACCAAATCCTTCTAAGTCTTTGCTCATATATTTTCTATGTATAATACTGTCCTTTAATCATCCCGCCACAATTTAAATTATTTTCAATAACTATAAATGGTGCCATAGCCTCTTTACAAGGTTTCCTGACTAATAGTCTATTTAATGTATATTAAATAAGAAGTAATAGTCAGCTAAGGGAAGTGTCCTTTTGATCCCATTACTCAGCCCTTATAGCACTATCGTGTTGCCAAATGGCCACTTATATCAAATGAAAATTACTGACCATGGCCTTTAAAATATGACACCAATTAACACAGAGAGACCCTGTAATACACAGATATACTTTACTTGGCTGAGCTCATTCCATTTCATCGGCCTATGTTCCATTGCAGTCCCAAATATCATTTTACAGTTTAGTGTGTGAACTATTAGCTTTAGTAAAATATACAAGGTGAATCTCTTGCTCTTCTTTGAGGTACATACAATGGGGGCATTAACATCGGAACTATATTAAAGTCCTGGTTTTACCACTTCTTAACTGCTTAGAAAAACATAAAGCTTTTAAACTTTTTGTTTCCTTATTACCATATATATTTTACAATATAGATATTATGTATAACTAGTGTAGAAAGATAATAATTAATGTGATGTATTTTTCCTAAAATAATACCAAAGGAAAAATTCAGAGGTGAAGCAGATCATAGAGCATGCATAGCATCATATAAACAATAATTTATTTTTGTCTTTTTTTAAAGATTTTATTTACTTATTTTTAGAGTGAGGGGAAGAGTGGGAGAAAGAGAGGGAGAGAAACATTAATGTGTGGTTGCCTCCTGGGGACCTGGCCTGCAACCCATGCACGTGACCTGATTGAAAATCGAACCAGTGACCCTTTGGTTTGCAGGCAGGTGCCCAATCCACTGAGCCACACCTGCCAGGGCTAAACAAAATTTTTTTTATCTTTAAAATGTTTTAATTATTTCACAATTGAGTATCATGTGAGCTGTGAGGTTGTCACATATAGCCTTTTTCAAGCTGAGATCTTTCCTTCTATTAACATTCTTTTGAAATATTTTTATCAGTAATGCATACTTAGTTCTTCAAAGATTTTTCCTGTATTTCTCACATAAACAAGATATTTTTTAAATGCAACAAAGTTCACAAAGGACCAAATATGTCAATTCTGAAAATAAATGTAAATGAGATTAAAATTCTACTACTAAAAATATAATTTTTCAGGTTGAATTAAAAATAAACAACAAAAACAAACCATCAAGAAAAAAATAGGAAAATATTCCCATTTACTAAAGGCTGTAAACTACAAACTAACACAAAGTGAACCAACTTTCTTGACAGTAAAATGAATCTCAGACTAATTAGCAACAACATCCAGATAACCAGGGAACAATATGCTTACATCAAGCAATAGAACTGAAGATAAATAGTATTAAATAAACAAAGTTACTCAAGAAGACCAGCTAATAATTATGGATTATAACATGAAGAAAAAAATAGTATAAAATACATTGTTTAAATCAGAATAGCTTAAAAAATTAACTGGAACAGTTGTTTCAAAATTCCCTTTAACTTTGAGCAGGCATGTGGGCAAAAGTGAATGATCTGAACAAAATGCAATGTGATTAATGTTGTAGAATTATTAAGTAATTAGAACATAAACCACACAGAAAACATATGCCACTTTCAAGTGTCTGTGAGATAGTTCCAATATCATCATAACTGTTTAGGATTTAAAATGCAAACATATCCTTGGGTAAGGATTAAAAAATAAAATTAAAATAAAAATAATCAACAGACCAAATAAAAGATATTTAAATTTTATATGACAATATTATATAAAAACATTATTATATAAAATTCTGCAGTATAGTACAAGAATACTAATTACTAATGTGAAGACAGAAGATTATAAAATCCATATTTTTTGTTCTGGGTACTACAACTGAATTGCTTCCTGAAACTCAGGAACTTGAACCTTGAATTAGCACCCACTCCAGATGAATGGATGGGGAAAAAAGGGATTGTTGACTCTGGATTAGTGAGAGTTAAAGCCTTGGCCTTAATTATTGTTAGATAAAGACAAAGTGCTGACATATTCTTAGTATATTTTACTTCTAAGACATTAAAATATATAAATATTAATCCAAATTGGTTGAATGCATCTTTGGTCAAAATTATACCTATTCTGGTCCAGTTATTAATATTTTTCAAGTCATTTGTCTAAAAGTAGCCCCATGTATAATCAGAACTAAACACTAAACTGATTTCTTGTCATGGCTAAAACCCAATTATTACAGTTTTTCATATTTCCTTTTTCTATGTGTAAACTCTATTCAGTAACCATGCCCTTTTTTGAAAAGTTTCCAGAACAGATCCACAATAATTTTAACAAGCTTATCTTTCCTTTCATACTTCCCAAACTGCAAATACTCAGCATTCATTATATGTATTGCCTCTGGAGTCTGCCCTACAGATCTTCATTACATTATATTTAAAAATAATTGATTGCAAGCTCATTATCTAAGCTATGAGTATTATCACATTATGGGGATTTAAAAGGGCAAACATATTTACATATTTAGAAAGTGTGAAAAAATTGTTCTACCTTCTGTGGAGAGAAGGGACAACAAAATGGCATTGGTCCAATCAAGATAGCATAAAATATATAAAACAAAAAGAAGTCACTCATGTCAACCAAGATGGCTGCCAGCCAGCCATGACACTTTGGTTCAAGAGGGAAAATACCTAAGTCAGAGCAGACACATCTGGCAAGGAGACACACTTAGGATATCTGCACATATGATCAGAACAGCGTGTCTGCAGAGAAAGGCCTCTCATAGGTAGGTTCCCAGGGAAATTCTCTACTTGTCCTCAGGGGTGTCAAACAGAATAGCCACCCATAGGCTCCTGGGCAAATTCCACACTTGGCATCAGGGGTGCCAAGACATTTATCAAAAGACCCAGGAGGGCGAAGTGCACCACTTTCAAGGTATACTCGGGGCAGGCTCTAGATCACTGCTGAGTCAGCCAAGCTCCACACACATTACCACGCTGATCTCCCTTGGTGTTGGCCACCAGAGCACCAGAGGCTCTGCCCTGCTGGACTGAGGACTTTGTCCTGCTGGCCACCTGACTCTGGAAAGCCTTCCTTACAAGACACTGACAGCTTTTGTTCACCATGCTGTCTCACGCACCTGCAGGCTGAGACTCTGGTACTCAGGTTCGTTATCTCCCACTGATGGTTGTGTGTGTTATAATTCTCTTAGATTGTTAGAGTGTGAATGAGATATTAACGTATGATGATGTTCTACTTTAGGTGAATAGAATACTTACTCTGTGTGACTCTTGTCTATTCCTTGGTGTCAGGATGCTCAGACAGCATCTAGCCTAGGCAGCCAGTTGAGCACTTGCCTGGCTAACTTATAGGAAAGACTACGTTGTGAACATAAGTTCATGACAATTTCCCTTCCCATTTATAGACAAAGTCGCAAAGTTGGTAAGACAGAACTAAAATAAGAATACAACAGAAGTTCATTTAAAAGACCTCTATTTTGCCAATGTACCACATAATAAAAAACTACCCGATCCTTCAATTACATATTTACTGAAGTCTATAGTTAGTTTTATTGTTTAGGCTTACGTAACTTCTGTCTCTCACATTCTGTTCTCTTTGTTTCAGTAGTATGTATACCAGGCATCAGATGTGTTTAGCCCTAAATCTGCTTGTACCAGTTGTTTTGTTTTGTTTTGTTTTTTACTTACATAATGTGTCTAAATACTACTTACACTTATGAAAATAGGAGGCTGAAAATAGAGTTGTTTCTATAAAACTAAGTTGCATGCTTTGAAAACAACTCTATGAAGGTGAATTTCTTGAAATATGTTTCCAAAGTAAGTGTGTCTGGATAATTATAAAAAAAAACGGAGAAGAAATCACAGAATTTTAAAAGGATTCTGCACACAAATTGCTTACAAAAATGTTTGTAATTGCTTGATGTGCTTTAAAGAGAAGAAAGTAGAAAATTGCAATGAGTGAATTATGAAAATGGTTTATTTAAATTTAAAGAAAGAAAGAACGGGAAGAGAAAGTACACAGGATTATCCATCATCTGACTTACAAGCACAGCCCTTGACTTTAATTCATAAAATTTTAAAATAAATTTATATATAAGTATATATATAATGACATATATATATATATATAATTATACACTTTCAAAGTTTAAATGAAAGGTATAAATTTTATGCCACCTTTATTTGAAGGTTTCTGTCAACTGAAACTATTTGGGTTAAATGGCTTCTTCCATATTTTGCACATTATAAAAAATAAACTAGCTGCCCACTCTTTTTTCTGATAGAAATGTCTCGGCATGGCCCATAATGCCCCCTCAGTGATGAATACCATGTGCCTCTCCTGCTCTACTCTATGCACACAGCTAATTGGAAGAAGAGTGAACAGGCTAATCAAAGAGGCTAGCAAACACTAACCTGCTCTAAAAACATCAAATGGAAAAATCAAATTTCAAGTGATGAAAAAATTATAGCTGTTAACGGTGGGGATGGGTGTAAATCAAAGTTCCCTGGAGGCACATTTAGGATCCAGATACTTGGAGCCTGTGTGTAAACAGAATTTGTGAGGGAAGAAGAATCATGCTTAGGCATTAGAGTGGAAGAGGTTTGTGATATTCAGAGAAGAGCAAAAGTATATGAAACATAATATTTTTAGTGATTTAAAATGATACACCTCAGTGCCTTTAACATCACTTCTCCCCCCTGTGTTTTGAATAAGGGGCTCCACATTTATATTTTGCACTAGGCCCTGCAAATTATTTACCCAGACCTGGAAGTAATGATCCTGATCATTAATGTTTATACTTATCATGTGTTAGTTTCTTTGACAAGTGATTTCTTATGAACTGGCTCATTTACTTCTTGAATTATCCCAATTTATGTTACCAGAAGTAAAAATTATAGTGATTGAACAATTTTCCCCAAAATAAACTTAATTTTAAGTGACAGAATCTGTAAATAAATCTAGATATATCTGATGTCAGTGTCCATAATTTAAATGGTTACCTCCTTAACCTCTGCCCAAACCCATCACTCACATGCTAACCTTTACAGCTATATATTAATGAACATTTTTTTTTCTGTAGGTAAAACTGCCTTAGAATTATCAGAATTCTACAATACTATAAAATGATTTTAAACTACAGAAAACTGTGTTTTGGTGTTCTTTGCATTAATACTAACATAAGTATTAACACAGAAAACTAAGAATTTCACATATATTACTACGTGGGTATGTGAGTATGTGTGTGTATAAAATTGTGCATGGAGGTGTATAAATCAATCCAATGTTTTTTATTTTTAGTCTTTTTTTTAAAGATTTTATTCATTTATTTTTAGATAGAGGGGAAGGGTGGGAGAGAGGGAGAGAAACATCAATATGTTCCCCTTGTGTGCCCCCTACTGGGCACCTGGCCTGCAACCCTGGCATATGCCCTGACTGGACATTGAACTAGTGACCCTGTGGTTCACAGGCCAGTGTGCAATCCACTAAGCTACACCAGCCAGGGCCCAGTGTTTTTTTTTATATTTTAATTTACTATAAACATAACCCTGTTAACATAAACATCAGGTTTCTAATGTAAAAAACTGAAGTATTCATTTGTGATCAGGTAGCACTAAGCTACAGGTACTCAATTTATATATGCATATATTTATACAATTTTAATAATCAATTAATTTATCTATACATCAAATATACATCCCTTGCCCTATACAGATCCAACAATTATTCATTATAGAGTATAGTCATGTCAAGTAAACTAAATATTATTAATGGTTATTTTTAAATTATAGCATATTTGTGGTATATTTGTGAACTATTTATATTTATAATGTTAGGTTGAATCACTGTTTATGTAGGTTTAATTTGTTACATAGTAGTTGTTTCACATGATTTAATGTATATCCTGCATATTAAATATGCCTATATTACTAAATTCATTAAATTGCATCACTCCTTTTAAACAGAAAGGGCATAAAGTATTATATAAAGCTTTAAATACCTCAATATATAGTCAACCCATGTTTCATTAGGAGCTCCAAAATAAAGTTCTATCTCTCTATTTTTTTTATGTCCTATTTGTTGTTATATCTCAGTTTTGATATCTGGCATAAAATACATTTAGGGTCACAATCAAAATTGCAACCCTACTTTTATGTCGATTCACTCCTGTCATTTTCTTAAAATATTTACTAAAAGAGGACACTCAGAGATAAATATAAAAAGAAGTGAATACAACTTTAATTTTGAATTTTGATTTGAAAATTAAGGCCAAGACACATGCATGTATGCATACATGCACTCACACACACACACACACACACACATATAAATCTACATAAAGTAAAGTATTTTAAGACTCTCCAAGTAAAAGGTAAGCTATGAATAAAAGCAGGAACAAATGTTCCAGTGAACCACAATTTTATTGCAGAGTGATTGCTAAGATATGCAAATGTTTCAACTATTATCATATCAGATACCGTACTTAACTCAGAAATTACTATTTCTCACTACAGATCTTTTCAATTTTTTGATTGCTATTTTCAGATGTCTATTTAGCTACAATGATAAGCAAAATGGTATTCTTGCAATTTTATTTACTATTATGAACATATTTCATCTTTATCTCATAAATTGATCACCTCGGCTTCTCAAGTTGGACGACAACAAGTGAGAAATAGATGGCTCCAAATACCAAGAAATATAAGAAGGAAGTCATCCAGAAAACAACATATAAATATTGATAGCAGAATGGAACACATAACAAAACCCTTTAAAATAACAGGTTCTGCCTCAGTGCCAAAAGCAGGTTATAATTATTTTCTTAGAGCATTTTCAGATATTGATATTCAACCAATGTGACTTTCTGAATATCTCATTTACACTGATGTAGTTGGAGAGATAATGCTATGTTTACTGAATCCAATTTTGTTTTTGTGTTCCTTAAGAAAGCATATTTCCAAAGTTCATTTTTAAAGAAAAAATTCCCTACAAATGTTTGCCAATGATGAAAAAGAATTGCTTCCTAATGATTGATTCCATGAGCAACAGTAGACAAGAACAAGTGTGATGAAATGATTTCATAATGTATAAAAATGGAATCATTGTAAGAGCAAAATATGAAATATATCTATTCTAACAAATACAAATAAAATATACTCTCTAATAATGTGCAAATAGATTTTCACTAATGCTGAATACTGGTATTTAAATAGGTGTTGATTTAATCTATATTCTGTGTCATCATCTGTCAACCTATCATGGATATTTTATGTCTCCATGAAAAGATTATTTCATATATTTTAATTTGTGGTTTTCTATAATATAATAATAATATCAATATGCTTTATAAAATTAGTCATGATTACTCATTATTATGGAAATAAATGAATTGGACTTTGTGTATCTCATTGCTCTGTTTTCCTTTTTGTATTGCTAATAGCAAATAAAATATTTTCTTAAAAGAGGTTACTGTGTTTTTCATCTAGTTTTTTTTTTTTTTTTTTTTTTTTTTTTTTTTTTTTTTTTTTTTTTTTTTTTTTTTAGCAGAGTGCAGCACTGGAGGGTTCTGCGAGGGCTTGCACTCCCCTGGGACAAAACAGAGCAGAAGACTTCGGCACCCCTCCTGACCACTGTGGACATCTGCGGATTGGCTACCAGGACCCCCCATAGTCACTGAGGCTGACTCCAGCTGACTTAGCTGCCTGGCATCGCTTAGCTGTCTCCTCTCTGGGGCTGGATCTGTACCTATGATGAGACTTGCCCTTACAGGCCTAAGTGGTCTCCTGCCCCTTGCTCTCCAGCATGGGGTGTCACAGGCCTCACTCAGTGGCCTGGAGCTGCCACTGCATTGTGCCCAAGGCACTGACACCGAGATTGCAGCTTTTCTTTCTTTTTTTTTATTGTATTTTTTCCATTAACATTTATCCCCCTTATATCCCCCTCCCATCTGTATCACTACATGTTATCCATTTCCATGAGTCTTTTTTCCTCTACCCAACCCCACCTGTCAGCCTGCTCTCCATCTATGAATTTGTTGCCATTTTACATGTTAGTGCAGTTTGTTCATTAGATTCCACATATGAGTGAAATCATATGGTATTTGTCTTTCTCTAGCTGGATTGTTTCACTTAGCATAATGTTTTCCAGGTCCATCCATACTGTCACAAAAGGAAAACTTTTCTTCTTTTTTTATTAGCTGTGTAGTACTCATTGTATAAATGTGCTATAGTTATTTTACCCATTCATCAGCTGATGGACACTTGGGCTGCTTCTCCATCTTGGCAATCGTAAATGACACTGCAGTGAACATAGGGGTGCTTATCTTCTTTCAGAGTAGTGGTTCAGTTTTTTTTGGATAAATTTCCAGAAGTGGAATCACTGGTTCATAAAGCAGTTCCATTTTTAGTTTTTCTGAGGCATCTCCACACTGCTTTCCACAGTGGTTGCACCAGTCTGCATTCCCACCACCATCCTTGTCAGCACTTGTTTTTTGTTGGTTTATTGATGATATCCATTCTGACAGGCAATATCTCATTGTGGTTTAAATTTGCATTTCTGATGACCAGTGACTCAAACATCATTTCATATACCTGTTGGCCATCTGTATGTCCTCTTTGGAGAAGTGTCTATTCAGGTCTTTGTCCATTTTTTAATTAGGTTTTTCATTTGTTTGCTTGCTTTTTGATGTTGAGTTTATAAATTTTGGATTTTAACCCTTTATCATATGCATCTGCAGATATGTTTTCCCATTCAGTGGGGTGTCTTTTTATTTGGTTGATAGTTTCCTTTGCTGTGCAAAAACTTTTAATGTAGCCCCATTTGTTGATTTTTTCTTTTGTTTCCCTTTCCTGAGAAGATATATCAGATAAAATATTGCTATAAGCAATGTCCATGATTTACTGTCTATATTTTCTTCTATGATTTTTATGATTTTGAGTCTAACATTTAAGTATTTATCCCATTTTAAATTTATTCTGGTGTGTGACATAAGAATTTGGTCCAGTTCATTTTTCTGCATTTTTCTTGTGTCTGTCCAATTTCCCCAACACCATTTATTGAATAAACTACCTTTAGTCCACTGTATGTGCTTGTTTCCACTATCAAATATTAATGGACTATAAAATGTGGGCTTATTTCTGGTCTCTTTATTCTGTTCCACATATCTATATGTCTGTTTTTATGCCAGTACTACACTATTTTAATTATAATGGCTTTATTGTACAGTTGATATTAGGTAGTATGATTTCTCCAACTTTGTTCTTTCTCAAGATTCCTGTTCCTATTTGGGACCATTTGCGGTTCCATATATATTTTTGTTCTAGTTCCGTGAAATACATCATTGGCATCATAATAGGAATTGCGCTGAATGTACAGATTACTTTAGGTAGTATGGACATTTTAATTATGTTAATTCTTCATGTCCATGAACACAGTTTGTGTTTCCACTTATTTCTTCTTCACTTTCTGTCTTCAGTGTCTTATAATTTTCTGAATACAGATGTTTTCCATCCTTGTTTAGATTAATTCCTAGGTATTTTATTCTTTTTGGAACAATTGTGAATGGGATAATTTGCTTGATTTCCCTTTCTCATACTTCATTATTGGCATATAAAATGCAACTGTTTTCTGGTTATTAATTTTGTATTCTGCTACTTTATTGAACTCATTTATCAGTTCTGGTAGTTTCTTGGTGGGATCTTTAGAGTTCACCTGCAAACACAGTTTTACTTTTTCCTTTCCAATTCGGATGTCTTTTAATTCTTCTTCTTGTCTGATTGCTATCACTAGGACTTCCAGTACTATGTTGAAAAGAAAGGTGAAAGCAGGCATCAAATGTCATGCGCCATGATCAAGTGGGATTTATTCTAGGAACACAAGCTACAACATTTGCAAATCAATAAATGTGATACACCACATAAACAAAAGGGAGGATAAAAATCACATGATCATATTTATAAGAGAAGAAAAATGATTTAATGAAATCCAGCACCAATTTATGATAAAAGTTTTCAGCAGAGTGGGAATAGAGGAAACATATCTCAACATAATGAAGGCTATATGTGAGAAACCGGGTTGCAGGTTTGATTCACCATCATTGGGAATATGCTGCCCCCTCCTGTCCTAAGCCCTAGCTTTGAATTGCCAGAGCCCTTCACCAGGACCACGCTGCTGCACCATGCACCTCTCCCTGGGTCCCACCGTCACCAGCTCCGTGGTGCACACATGGCTCTGAGCATTGTCCTTGGGTCCTGAGTCAAAAAGACAAGGGATGGCAAGCTTTGGGGGATCATATAGACAAGGGAACACTTGTCTACTGATAAATATATGAATAAAGAAAATGGGCCTACATGTGAATGTGTATGCACGTGTGTGTACACACATACACACACACACACACACACATATATATATAGAGAAAAGGCTTTTCTTATTGAGTCCATTTTACTAAAAAATACAAAACATAGTTAATATATCTTAGAATATTAGCAAAAAATTAAGAAAATTGAACATATTACATTGTACAATAGATTAGCATATTTGGAAATTACACTTTGTTCCTTCACAATACAGCACATCTCAAAAAAATTAAAAGTATTTTTTCATGTATAACTTCTACAAATGATCATACCCTTATTCGTTGAGGAAAAGGTGTGATTATGGCAAGCATTCATTCACTCCTGAAATTTCCTCTACAGAAACCAAAAGTAAAATGAAGGGTTCTGTCAGCCCTTTAACAGTTGAAAATATGTTAAATATTTGGAGGAATTCAGTCAATATCAATGATATAAAATATAATAAATACATAAAATGGAATCTAATGAAATATATATAATGAAATCTATTTCAGACATAAAAAAAAGGTCAGGAAATCCTGCCATTAGGAAAACACGGGCAAATCTGGAGAGCCTTATGCTACTTGAAGTAAGCCAGACGGAGAAATACCAGTACTATATTATACTATTTATTGGTGAAGTCTTCCAAAAAAAAAAAGCTAATTCCACAAAAAGAGAGCATGAAAATGTGGCTGCCAGGGGCCAGTGGTGGAGGAACTGAGGAGTTGTGTATAAATTAAGTTATGAAGACATACTGAAGAGCGTGGTGACTATCATTAACAGTATGGTACGACACAGCAGGCACTTTGAGAGTAGATCTTGTATTTTCACCATGGACACACAAGTGTTAAGTATATAAGGTAACATGCGTTAATTAACTTGGTTGTGGTAATCACTGCACATTGTGTATTAAATTCTCACGTTCTATACTTGCTTTAGTTATACTTAATTTAATTATTATTTCAATACAGCTGAAAAAGAAATTTAAAAAATTAGACTACAATGTAAATCATGTGAAAACTAAATTATAAAGGTGGAGTCACATTTCTTGAACTGCACATAGAAGTTTCTTATGGTAAACTTTGAAATATTTATAAATCAGACTAGATTATACTGAATGTGAATATTCTATTATTGTTCTGATGAATGTGGTTATTTTGCTTACTTTAAGCAGTAATGCTATTAAAATGTATCAAAAGGAAAGACAGATAGGCACTAGATTGTGGTAGTCAAAGTTAATTAAGAAAATTACATTTTACAAAATGAATAGAGGTTAGCCAACCAAATTCTATTTTATTGTTTAATATTTAGAAGCATTTATATTTCATAGTAACATAGCTTTAAAGGAATAAATATGTCTATATTGTAATAATTAGGATTGTTATTTGAATTATTGCAAATATGTATAAAAATTTATCTTGAATATATAATTTATTAACTGTCTTAATGTGCTTAGTACACATAAACATAATAGTATTCCAAGGTTATAATTTGTATTTTAGTGAAAATAATGTTAGCTATTTTAACACTGTAAGTGATCAAATAAAATATCAATGATTCAAAACAACAAAAGGAGATTGTTTCTTGTCCACTTCACCATCCATTAGACAGCAAGTGAATGTGTGCTTAACTGGCTGTTTCAGACACCAAGGTTCTTTCTAACTTGCAAATTTGCACTTCTGAGGGGTTTTTTACCATTCTGTAGGTATATAGGAAATTGAACATTGCTGTCCAAAGCACTTACCATTTTGAATAAAACATAAAGTAAATTAATAAAAAAACAACAGTGAGTTTTCAGTTGAAAATTCAAAATTGAATATGAAAATTAAGGAAAATCAGTAGTGACATTTCACTGAAGACACAAAGAAGGATGTGGACTCCAATGCATAGGTAAGGGGATTGACCTTCGGGAAGATGAGATTGTCGATGTATGTTTGTATTTCATAGTATTAAAATATCGGTAGCTTAATCTTATGATTCCTCTTTTCTGTGACAAACAGGTGGCAAAGACATCTGTTAGAGTGAAGGAGACAAGCAGTTACCAAAATTTGAAGAGAGCAGAGAAGATTAAAAGATTTTGTGGAGAGCCCTGGGCATGTGGCTCAGTTACGTGGAGTGTGGTGCAGTAAACTGAAAGGTGGTGGCTTCAGTCCTGGTAAGACCCATGCCTGGGTTGTGGGTTTGGTCCCCAGTTGGGGCATATGTGAGAGGTAACCAATGGATGTTTCTCTCCATCTCTCTCTTCTTCCCTTCCCTTCTTTCTAAAATCAGTAGGCATTTCCTTGGGTGAGGATGTAAAGGAAATTGTGGAGAGTGAGATAAATGGGTGGTCCCTAGTGCTGCCTTGTAAGTGAGGACAATACATTTCAGGAGGCTAATATGACCTCATGTTTAAATTATTAGCATGTTCAGCTTCTGGGCTTAAGGGCATGCAGCATTATGATAGCTGTCATTCAAGGTTCCTATTTTGCTTGATAGGCTCAATAAAAATAACAAAGGAACAAGAGAGTTTAGGATGTTAGCAAGAATATTCTTGAAATCCCAAACCATGGAACCCACACTGTTAAGTTAAAAAAAAAAAAAAAAAAAAGGTAGATGAGGAGTAGTTCACAGAGGTCTCTGATGCCGACCAAGAGTTTCTGACCAAGGAGCTGGGCATTAAATGGGCCTGTGTTCACAGCTGGGAATCACTGAATTCATGATGTCTAGAACTGGAATACTTGCATTATTGGTCATGGGAAGGCCAAAGTTGAAACTGTAGAAGTGGATGTCTGAGTGAGAGTCTGAAAGGCCATTGGACATAAACAATCATAAAACCAAGAACATGGTCATTTTCCTGGAATTTCTGAGTGATGAAACAGCATCCAGGGGTAGAGACAGTGATTGTGAACCAGGTGCCAAAATGGTCAAGGAAAAATGGAAGCGGTGAAAACAGAGAAACAGTGATGAGACAGAGAATACGTGAAAAGCAAAATAGTCTTAAAAGGGAGAATATCAGCCTCCACCTCTGACCCTGAGGACAATTATTCTGTATTTTTTTATTATATTCAAATACAATATAATATAATGCTTAGACTTCTAGACAGGGAATGAGTGGAATGGCCATATACGAACTCCTATTTGTGAGTTGATTTCCAGAAAAGTTACATCAGTTTATATATCTAGCACCTATCAAGGCCAACTTCACTTACTAGCATTCTACATTACAGATAGTTGAGAAATTTAGCAGTTTGAAAGATGTAAAGATAGCCTTCCTTCCTTTACTTCTCTCTCATTTTTTTGTGATTAGTAAGACTGAATATATCATAACATTTTCATATATTTGTATATATTATTCCATATTTAACTATTAATTTTTCTCTGTATTTAATTTTGGTTTTATGTTTTTTATTATAATGTTTTATTATCTATTTGCAAGCCTTTTAAAATATGTGAGCTTGTTATTTATTACACCTATTTTTCCACTCATTTTGTCTTTTAACTTTTTCATATATTATTAAACAAAACATTTAATTGTCATACAAATATATTGATTGTTTCATTTAATATTGGAAACACATTACATATTCTGTGATCAATAGAACATTTTATTACCCTAGAGAAAAATAAGTATTATAATAAGACAGGCATTCAATGAAAGATAAAATACCTATTTAGAAAACTGTAAGAAGCAATGAGTGTACAAAATGAATTTTCATTCCCTATTTCCAAATAAAGAAAGGGAAAAGTAAAACAAGTAAACACGTTTACACTGAAGTTAAAAAGGATCTGAAAGGACATCAGATGTGAAGTGAGATATTAAGACAGCACTGTCTTGTGACTTAAGCAAGGAGGCCTTGATTCTTGGACCAGCACCTTAGAAATGTCGGACAAGACCCATCCATCCCAGTGGCCACTGTCCTGCGGGGGTAGGCCCCTCTTCCAAACTGTGGTCTGAGACTTTGGAATCCCCTGTCCAATAAGCCAATTCCACTTTCTGGACCTCTGTCTTCTCTTCAGAGAGTCTCATGATGTACATACTGCTGAGTCTACAAAATGACCAAAGAGGTCACTCCAGGAAGATAGAGACCTTCAGAGTCTGCGGACAGAGCCTGGCCCTGTGGCTTGTCTTGTCCGAATTCGTGCTCAGGAAGAGAGTCGGATAGCAGGCTGGAGCCAAATGTAAGAATTGGAGATGGGCACCCCATGAACTGGAAACCTTTTTTTATACTTTTGTTAGGACCTAAAAACATTAGCAGTAGGCCTGTACTTAAATTCAAGATTTTCTAGGTCATTAGCTGGATTCTGAGTAAAAAAATCTTTTTACTGCTGTGGATCTTAGATTCCTCACTTGAGGAATGAAGAAGTTTAACTTGTGCTAATATTCCTTAGTTGGCTAACACTGCAAAAATGATAATATAGTAAGTCCTCACTGAATTTCATCAATAGATTCTTGGAAACTGTGGCTTTAAGCAAAATAATGTGTAATGAGCCAGTTTTACCATAGGCTAATTGATATAAACAAAAGTTGAGTTCCTGTGGTTTGTTTCTGGTCAAAAAGTCTTGTTTCATCTCTCATACTATAACTATGAATCCTGTCTGAGGTCTATGTAGTGCCATGCTTTTTTGCTTCTCTGTGCTTCTTGTTGGTGATTTCACTGTTTAAAATGCCCCCAGGCATAGTGCTGAAGGGCTGTCTAGTGCTGCCCTGAGCTAGAAGGCTATGATGTGCTTTACAGAAACATAGGTGTGTTAGATATCCCTCCCCTAGGCCTGGGTTATACTGAACTATCAGCTCAACATTACTGAATCAACAATATATATTAAAGGTGTCTTTAAGTGGAAATATGCATGAACATATTGATAGATTTGATAATAATTTTGCAACCAGACACTCCCAGGAACCTAACCCTGTTTCTTCCCTAGCAGCAATGGCTCTGCATTTGCTCATTCAGAGTTTGAGTGATTTATAGAATATAACTAACACAAGTAACAAGAATCTACTGTGCTTAGTAATAAAACACTATCTACCCAACTATAATACCGTGTTTACAATTTTCTTGAAGCTACTTGGGCTATGCTATTAAATTTTATTAATACAATTAAAGTGGAAATTGTGTTATAATTCCAAGGGGCATTTCCCAAAGGAAGGGGGTAATGTTTCCCATGCCTATCTCGTGCGTCTAAGCGGGAATGCATGATAAGTGGCCCCGCAGCCATGTTGGGTGATGTGGTGACTTGGAATGAAAGTGGAATGCTGAGGAAGGTACAGTGGTGGCTGGACACAAAGGCCTACATACAGCCACACAGTGCCTTCCATTCCAGCCATGAAAGCCTATTACTTCAAAGTATGTATACTCAGAGAAATCAACTGCCATTTTAATACACTTTTAAAAATCAGCTTATATGGCCTGAATTTTAATTATAGCTGCTGATACAGAATATAAAGTAGTCCATCAGTTAAAATAATATCACTCTCTCTATTTGAATTTTATTCTAATATTACTTGGTTCTTATTTGTGGGCATGGCCCATTTCTAGTACCTCTTAAAGAAACAACTCAATGTATCCTACATTGTTCTACATCTGTTTTTAACAATTACAAATTCCTTGTTTTGAGCATATTTTTGTATACTCAAATATTCTCTAATTGCTTGAATCAGTTTATAATGCTACTTTTTATTTCAACTATTTTGTGTACATTACTTATGTCTATATAATTATCAATGTATTGTACAAATTTTAGGTGGGAATATATTTTAAACTTTCCTCTTTGGTGATGACTACCAGTTTTATTACTTAAATTACTAAAGATGATAATTATATATACACATATATATTTGCCCTTTAGATACTCAAATTCTATCTTACCCTTTCAAATTGTCACATCATGTGCCATTTGTATAAAATATTTGAATATACATATCAATATTTTTATATATAGTGATTAACAAAGTCATAAAAATTGACAATGTAACTAATAGTTCAGATTTTTCTGATAATTATGCAATGAAATTAATATTATTTGTTTTGTTATTTGAAATGCATATTTTATGTATTTATATATAATATTTTTAGTTTTACTTTTTGTAATTTTAAGTATATATGTCACAAAATTATGGTGAAATGCTTTCCAAGTCTTCATTAATATGAGAGTGTACAAACTGCATAACCTGTAACTACTCATTTCAAAATCAACCAGGTATGATGATGTAAACTATGTATTGTTCAGATCCATTCAATGACTAAAGTAATTAACATATCAGCTTGTTTCTTCCTCCTTTTTCTATATTATGTTTATTCTCTATTTATCATTGCGCTTCTTATCTTTGTATTCCAGTGGGAGTCTCCTACTGAAAAATGGTGTCACGACTTATGCACAGGCTTGATAGAAAGTTATGGTTTTGTAGCGTATAATAGCATGAAAGCACTTTTCATCAGTGCGGAGTTTACTTCTCTCATCTGATTTCATTTCAGAACAAAGAGGTAGTAAACTGGGGAAAGCAGTGACCCAAATAAACCTAATTCGCAATTACTCTGTATTTTTTTGCTTAGTGGAATCCAGGCCTTAATTTTATTTATCAAATACACTCAGCTATAAAATTTAATTTGGTCATTTGCAGTCACTCTGTATCCTTAAGGTACAATTTCAACTAGAGTCCTCTTTTCTAAAACAAAATCGCTTGCTCATTGGCAGGCTTGTTCAGGAGTGTCAGATACCTGCTCCACCCACTTCATCATTGTCTAGCAAGTAGCATTATCTGCACCCCACAAATGCTTGCCATATGTAAGAAACATATGGCAGAATTTTATAACTGTGCCAAATATGGGCAATGCAGGTTTTCTTTGAAGAACAATTCTTCCCTGGCCTCACTAAGATATTATACATGGTTTCTTATGTAATTCTTTCTTATTAGGAAATAGTAATATTATATATAAGTGCCAGCAGTATTTGTTATGAAGACTAAATTAATTACTCATTTTTATCTCCTTCTTAAAACTAAGCACACACTAGATATCTATAACTATTTACCTTTAATAAATGATTATTTTATTGCTTTAAAGAAGTTTAAATTTTATGCTGGTTGGGCTGAAAAATGGATGTTTTGTATCATGACTAAAGCAATTATTTTTTACAATAGTACTGTTTAGGATCACAATAATATTCTCCATCAAAAGAACTCTGTTCCAGTCCATAACTAAATGTCTAGAGTTGTAATATAAGCTGTTTTTTATAAGAACTCATTTTTCTCCTACATAATTTAGTTATTATTTCACATTACAGAAATGGAGATTCTGGAAATAGAAAAGAAAGAAAGAAATCATGACCAGAAGGCAGTACTACGTCTTCATCCTTTATGAAGCCTGTGCCTTTTCAGTGTTATAAAAAATAGAATAAATAATTGAAAAAGTAATTCAAATAAATGGTTGGTCACATAATATTACTCTTCAAGGTCAGTTTTATTTAACCAAGTGATTTCTGTCATTCTGAATGATGCAGAAATTATAAGGCAGTGGAGCGGCGGGGGGTGGGGGGGCAATGTATGTAGCATTTTCTATCAGGGCAAGTGCTGCTTGACTAGCTCGCTGAGATTGTGACTAGGCAATAAACAAGAACATCATGATTTTTTGGGGGGGCCTTGAGTCCAATGAAGAAAATAAGAGATAATTGCTTCTAGATGTGATCAGTTAGTAATTAGTTAAGTTTAAAAAAGGAGACTATATCTGGCAAAACAACTGCACGTGATTTCTTCCTCCACCATGAGCAATTGTGGGTGAATTTTCATTGCTCCACATCGTTGGTGGGGGATGCCTCTCATCCTACCAGAGTACTGTCATCCCTCTGGATTCTGCTAACCCTTACTGTCATGAACACTTCCGTTTTGGTAGTTTCGTTTTCTTTCTTGTCCTTCACATTGGTGCTTTTCCTGCAGGGTTTGTACACCTCCGATATTAAAACTGATAATCAGGCAAGCTAATTTTATTTTTCACTTTTCTCTCAATCTCCAGTTTTTCCTATATGCTAATCCATATGCTCCTCAGACTCAAGAATAAAACTATATGATCACAACACCATTTATCCAATCACCCAAGCCAGAGAGCAAGGGTTTCCTACTTGCCTTTGTGAAGCATTCTCCATAGTCAAAACCCATGGTTGTTTTGTTTTCATGTACATTAATCACACAGATACCAGTATGCTTTCTTCTTTTCACTGTCCCTAAAGTAAGCTGTCTCTGAATTATTAACTTTCCTATATAAAATTATAAAGTAGAGAGAAAGATTTAATTATAACCCCTGAGAATAAAAAAGATAACTGACGAGGAGAAAAACAGAACAATTTGAAATTATCATAATGTCCAACTTTAAACTGCAAGTCAGAAACATGTAGCAGTGTAACATTTTCCCCCAGAATATCTTAGTAATTCCATTTTTCAGAAAAATTTTGCCCACTGAGACACATTCAGTTCTGCTACAATATAGTGCATGAATTCTTAAAAATCAGTATGCTATGGAAAATCACACAACAAAAAAATACAAGGTTTGCAGGGAAAAATGAAGAGCTCCAAAATTTGCCTGTTACATTAAAAAAATCTAATAGTAGTACAGGTTCACATGTGTCATATGGTAAAGAAATACATAAACACTACAATCAATAGGTCAGTTTACCTTGGAAAAGGCCTGAAGTTTACTCGTAGAAGCAGGCATTGAAATGGATGCACCTTTTGTGAATAGTGAATGTGGAGTTATATAAAATTGGGTGGAAAGTTATAAGCAGACATGGAAGGGTATGTCTCAGAATACATGGAGGAAACAGGTGGATGTCTGAGGTGTGTATATCCCACATGAGTTGGTTCAGCTGGATGAAGTTTTTCTGTCCACCTCGTGTTTTTGTTTTCCTGACAAAATTATGAATAGCTACTTTGGACAAAGAGGAGAATGAGTCAAAAGTGATGCCATCTTTTAGATTCTCAGAGGTTAAAAAAATGAGAAAAGATAAGTATTTGTAAATTAAGAGATAGGAGCCTCAGGAGATGGTAGATTTCTTTTTTATCTGCAGAAAGAAAATTTTTAAAAATGAAAATAATGCCCTCTCCTGTGCTGCATATAGACTATTTTGCAATTGGCAATTGAGCATATTATAACCTCCAGAGAAAGTCAATATATATGTATGACAAGGAAATGCAAACATTTTATAAGAAGTAGAAAGATGGGGTCTAGTTTCTGATTTTTCATGAAGGAACTTGGAGGTCTCCACTCTCTCTTAAGTAAATAGATTGTGCAGACTGAAAAGCAGACTGAATAGACTGAAAAATCAACGCCTCTCATTGGATCTGTAAGAGAGGGGAGGACACAGGGCAAATCAGCACCCCTCACACCCCTAGACTGCAGAGACAGACAGAAAAAAGGAGGGCATGTGGCTCATCAGAGCAGGGATTCAGGAGAAGAGACTGATGGGGGAAGCAGTAATGGAATAGGGAAACCTGAAGTGCAACTGATGAACTACCAGAGCTTCAGTATGGACAGTTCTGAGAGCTAGAAGCTCCGGGGGCGTCCTGCCAAAAGGGAGGAGAACAATACGGTAGAATTATCTCCAGGAGCTCTTCTGGGTTTGCACACTAAATATCAGAGAAAAACTTCCTCAGGCTTCCAGCAGGGGAAAGGGAAAAGGGACATTTTTAAGAACCCCAGGGCACTCTGCTCTTTAAAAAACCTGCCTCAGGGGAAAGTAGTTAGTCAAAGTGTAACATTCAGGGATATATCAGAACCTAACTGATCTACTCTTATATGATCCATCAATCATGCTCATTGGTATCTAACCAAAGGAGTTAAAAAGACAAGGACCTGAATAGACACTTATCCAAAGAGGACATATAGATAGCCAACAAACATGTGGAAAATGCTCAACATTACTAATCATCAGAGATGCAAATTAAAACCACAATGAGATACCACCTTATACTTTTCAAAATGGCTATCATCAATAAATCAACAAATAATAAGTGCCGGTGAGGATGTGGAAAAAGGGGAACCTTTTGCACTGTTGGTGGGAATACAAACTAGAATGGTCATTGTGGAAAGCAGTACAGAGACAACTCAAAAAATTAAAAATGGGTCTGCTTTTTGACCTAGCTATTCTGATTTCTGGGACTATATCTGAGGGAACCCAAAACACTAATTCAAAAGAACATAAAGACTCCTCTGTTCATTGCAGCATTACTTACAATTGCCAAGATATGGAAGCAGCCCAAGTGACCATCAGTAGATGAGTCGATAAAATAACTATGGGGCATTCACACAATTGAATACTACTCAGACATAAAAAAAGAAAAATTTACCATTTGTGACAGTATATATGGGCCTGGAGAACATTATGCTAAGTGAAATAAGCCAGCAAAAGAAAGGCAAATACCATGTGATTTCACACATATATGAAATGTAATGAAGAAACTGAACTTACAAGGAAAATGAAGGCTGACTCACAATGGTAACAAGGATGAGAGCTGGGGGTGGAGAAGTTAGGGGGTAGGGAGATTGAGGAAAAAGGAAAAAGGACTCATGGGCATGGATGACAGTGTGGTGATTGCTGGGGAGAAGGGGATATAAGGGGACTAAATGGTAATGGAAAAAACAATAGAAATTAAATTAAAAAAACATATTTATATAAAAGCTTTCACAAAGATGTTTATATCAGCTTTATTCCTAATAGCCAGAACTTGGAAGCAATCAAGATTTCCTTTAAAAGTAGAAAAAACAAAAATGGATAAAGGACCTAAGACATCCACATAATGTGATATTATTCAGCACAAAAAAGAATGAGCCATGAAAAGACATGGAGGAGACTTAAATACACGTTACAAAATGAATGAAACCAATCTGAAAAAGCTACATACTGTATGGTTCCAACTCTGTATTTTTAAATAGTACAACTATGGAGAAAAATAAAAAGATCAGTGGTTGCTAGGGGTGAAGGGGGTAAGGAAGAGATGAACAGGCAGAGCACAGAGAATTTTTAGGGTCATGAAAGTGTAATAGCCAATAAAAAATTATACTGCTCTGACTAACCATGAAATAGAATTAGAATAAAATGTACTAACAAACTGATAAAAAGAACTCCCACACTGACAGTTTCCGCACAAGTGTATTGCAGGCCTCAGCAGTTCCAGTTCCTGCTTGTACAATGAACAGCCTTGACCATGACCTAGGATGATACAGATTTGGCTGGCACTGACAAGCTCCAGGAAGCTGACATTAGAGATCCTTATCAGGGCCAGCCAGGGCACTATTTGCACATCCACAGCCTCTCCCCCTGATCTATTTTTGCTACTTTCCCCCTCCCTCCCTATAAAAACCCCTGCCTGCACTGTCATGTTAAAATGGGCTTTGGGGCAGCAGTCCCCCATCTCCTCAGGTGGCCAGTACTTGAACAAACCACTTTCCTTCCCACCAGCACCTGTCTAATGAGTTTGGCTTTCACTGTGGCAGTCAGCCAGACCTGGGTTTCCTGATAAAAATACTACGTATGATATTATAATGATGGATATGTGCCATTGTGCTTTGCTTAAACTTATAAAATAGCCAACACCAAGAGTAAATTACAGACTTAGGGTGATTAGGCTGTCAACATAATTTTTATTTTGTACTGGAATTTTTATTGAGGGCTTCAGTATTCTAATCAGTGCATTGTGTACTGAGACCCGGCAGCAACACGAGATAGATATTACCTCCATCTTACAAATACGGACACTGACATTATTCAGCTTTACAAGGCCACACAGCTAGAATGTGGTATAATGACCCAAGTCTCTTTCCCTAGTCCACTTGCCTGTGACATTGAAGAAAACCATTGTTTATAAGGGATAATTATCCTGATTTTCCAGTCTTTATATGTTTTTTGCTGCTGCTATGTTGTTTTATTTTTTTCTTGTCCATGTCCATGAGGCTTTTTTTCCCCATTTTGCTCAATCCCTCCTCCACCTAAACTCCCCTTTGCACTACTGTCATCCTGCTCCCCATCTATGAGTCTGTCCCCATTTTCCTTGTTATTTCAGATCCCCCTTCTGGGAGTATATCTAAAGGAACCCAAAATACCAATGTGAAAACATTAGCACACCTATGTTCATTGCAGCATTATTTACAGTTGCCAAAATATAGATGCAACCCAAGTGTCCATCAATAGATGAGTGAATAAAACAACTATGGGACATTTACATAGTGGAATATTGCTTGGCCACAAAAAAGAAAAAAAAAAACTTACCCTTTGTGACAATATGAGTGGATCTGTAAGTGAAATAAGCCAGTCAGAGAAAAACAGATACCATATGATTTCACTCATATGTGGAATTTAATGCTGTCAATGAAATTTCATTCTTGATTAAAAAAAATTATCATCTGGTCAGTGTTGTTGGTAATGGGGGAGGCTGTGCATTTGTTGGGGCAGGCAATATATGAGAAATCTACACTCTTATTCAGTTCTATTGTAAACCTAAAACTACTCTAAAATTTTTTAAAATATTTTATTTATTTTTAGAGAGAGGGGAAGGGAAGGAGAAAGAGAGGTAGAGAAACATTAATGTGTGCTTGCCTCTTGCATGTCCCCTACTGGGGGCCTGGCCTGCAACCCAGCCAAGTGCCCTGACTGAGAATTGAACTGGTGACCTTTGTGGTTCATAGGCTCACACTCAATCCACTGAGCTACACTAGCCAGGGCAAACTACTCTAAAATGTTTAAAAGTAATTGAATATAGGACACGGCTTTTAGAGAAAAGGGAGGATGGGTTCATGGAAGGAAAAGCACAAAGCAGTCATAAAGACTGAAGATGAGAATACGGGAGCAAAGTAAACAGACCAGCTTACTTCTTGAGTGATGGTGTAGTTTAACAAAGATACATGGCTCAGCAGATTAACCTGTTACAAGGGATTCTGTCAGAATTAATCCTAACATCTATCTTCAATGAGTGCAGACACTGTTTCCTGCAATCCGTAGTAATCTGTATGGCTGTGTGTGTAAATGAGCATGTGTGTTTAAAGCCCTGGGCTAGTATGCTTGTGAAAAATCAGCTTATTCCGTTAACCACACACTAAATACACACAGTCACCATGGAATTAATGAAAATGAGAAATTGGAATGAAAATTTGGAGATTATTCACTTCACACCTTTATGGGAAGATTGTGTTTGCTTACTCTCAATCCTTCTTTTATCTCCGTGAGAACTTGGGTAGTGTGTCTGACTTTTGATGGAGTTCAAATATGGTAGCAATCACTTGACTCCCTGATAATCAATCAAGTGAACCAAAGGCAGGCTTCATGACATGCATTTGTAACTCCTGAGGGTAGTGGGTCGTATAACTTTTGTAACTCTGAAATTTAAAAGGGTACCTAGCTAATAGAAGTTCTTAGAAAATATTTATTGAATTAACAACAAAAAATATAGCAGTAGATCCATCAATGATGTATTTTAGTCACGTATCAGATAACATTTTTAAGGGCATACTCTTGGAAGGCATGATTTTCCATTTTTGTGCAGGATCTAAAAGGCCAGAAGCACTGTCTGCATCACAGAAAAAAAAGCTAGAACAGAATTAATTCCAGGAGAATCTGCAATGTAATTTCTCCCACACTCAGAAGTATTACATATTTCACTTAGCAACTCCTTGACAAATATGGAACAACCTTAATTAATAGGGTATAAGAACTTTTAAAAATTAGGATACAATTGCACATGAACATAATGGGAAATATATATATACAGAGGTTTTACTACTCAAAGAAGGAACAGTGTTAAGGCAGTAAGTGCTGGAAGGTCAGTTCTGTCAGTTTACTACCCATCTCTCCTCATTCCAAAGCCCGGAGGAAAACAAAAAGAAAGGTGTTCAAATTCAGAACACTTTCCAGAAGCAGAGAGGAACACTTAAGGCCCTGCTCTTTGACGCTGTGGTTCACAACACAGCTAAGTGCTCTTCTCAGGCACTGATTTCCCTTCACTGCTCCAAACACTCCAGTTATGTTTACCTTTCCACGAGATGCGAGTTTGGTTAGTGTGCTCTGGAGAATAAGCTGAGAAATGTTTAACAATGTCTTGACACACAAACGGTGTTACAGAAACACTGCAATACACGTGGTTCATTGGCTTGGAAAACTCAAGCCTCCTCTTACGATCACTATCAGTCAGAGAATGCAAGCCTATCTTGAAAACGATTTTTAGAATGAAAGCATTTGTAAATCCTGAAATAGAATTATAAATTAACATCAGCAACAGTGTTGCTTTTTGCTTTCTTAAAATACTTAATTCCTTTTATTTGCTATAAAAAAGCTAAGAACGGAGTGATAGTGTTTTTGGTTGGCTTGGTTTTGAGGGGAGGGAGCAAACCAGCTGAGAGGACCCAAGTCAAGATTAGTGATTTCCCTGGATAACTGGGGACACTTGTAAACCAAAAAAACTTGGGGACTAAATTTTTTTTCAGGTGTGCACTGAAATTCTTCACTGATACTCAACCACAGTAGTTAAAACAATAATGTTAGCATTTTATGTAATACCCAGAGTAGATGGTCATTTTTTTAAAATGCTAAACTTTCTGTGCAATTTTGCAAGACAATGTTAGTTATGGTTATATATTGAATATGTAACTGTACACTTGATCATTTTAATCTAGTTTAGATATTATATTTTTATGCATTTAATAATATATTAATTAAATTATGCAAATGGCCTATTATGGGAACTTTATCAGAAAGACTCACTTGGTGCCATTCTAACAAAGTGGCCTCTTCTAATGTTGATTTAAACAAGAGATACATTTACAGTTGTTTTGTGGGTCTGTCCTGTGTTTCATGATTCAGAGCTGAGAGAGCAGCTTCCATCTCAAGGTCCAAGGATTTCTAACCGTTTCAACATCTCCCTGAGACTGGAGAGGAGAAAGGGCTAAAGGAATGTGCATGTGTTACTTTTAAAAACATGGACCAAGATGGCATATATCAATACTCTGCACACACCTTTGGCCAGTATTTCCATAGGAAATGAGATTAACTATTTCCACAGGATATTAAAATGTATTCTTTAAAAAATTAAATGTAGGGGTATATCTGTGTGTGTGTATATATATATATACACACATATATGCATATATATTCATTTTTGTATTTTCATCTTATTGGGCAAGGTGGGACCCTTTATGGCTACCATCAAGTACCAAGTTCAAGGTCAATTCCACAACTTTATGCTGAATGCAGTAAAGAATAAGATCCATTGAGGAAAATGAAAGTTTTCAAAACAGGATAAGTAAGAGAATTCATTGGGCTTCCATTGTCCCCCAGAAATCTGTCCAGTGGCTAAGGAACTCCACTGTATATAAGATGTGGGTTCATGTTACTACCAGGGTATTATTCCCCTTCAATTTCTTCTTTTTTTTTTTCCCATGGGAAATGATTAAAAAGCAGCAATTCTCTGGGAGAATCCCAGGCAGCTTGATTCCAAACAAAACTGTATTTGGAATCACCTTTATTCACTAATCACAAAAAAGTCTGCTAATTAGATTGACAACTTTTCTTCTTCTAGTACAATAAATTCTCCCCTCTGAATAATGAGCAGTTGTAATCTATGTGAAATAAATGCTAACCAACATATTAACATGTGGTTGTAGGTACGGAACACATACACATTCATAAGCACATATATCTGAGGGAGTAATTAGGTCAGAGACTCATTTAGGTATTATGAAAACATGAGAGCTTTAGGAAACACCAATTCATTTAATAAGGTAATTATCTATGCTAGAAAGCTATAAATGAGATCCTTGTATAAAGAAACTTCATAAGTTGCATCAAGATAACCTTAGTTGTTATTTAGATGCTTAAATGGAACTGTTTGGAAGAATCTCTTTCTTCCTTATACTGTACCCTTGTTTTATTTCTCCATTACAATGATTTTATAGTAAACATGCCTGCTCGTAAAGTAATTTTAGCAACTGTTTAAAAGTATCTTCCAGGCTGAGGGTATTAAGTTTTATATAAGCTGTGTTTGCGATGTTCTGCCTTATTGCAGCTGTGTCCATGGACCCTATAGTGCTGATGGAAGCTCCAGGCTACTGCCATCATCTCTAGAATATCCAGCCAACTGCTTTTATGTCTTTAAGATGCTCTAACAGCTAAAATAACATTGGCGATAAGCACATTGGGAAATAAAGATGCATTTCAGGAATGGACTTCCCTAAAATCCTGCCTAGCTTATGGTTGAATGGGCCTGTAAGTGCCTTGTAGCTCCTGCAGATACACAAGAATGGAATTTCTGTGCAGATATTTATTCTTGGAAGAAGGTTATCTTCACTTAGGAAGGGGACTGTGTTCTGACACAACCATATGTGTGATGTTTTCACTGTATAATTTCTATGGCAGCATTCGGACTGCTTTGATTTTTTTTGGAAGCAGGGGAAAATTCCTGGTTCATTTAAACAGCTTATAATTTAGCTAACAATTTGGATTGCTTTTATGAGTTATTCTCCCTATAATTCACATCAAATCAAAGTTATATACATGTTTTATATATTTCTTTCTTTTTTTACTTCCAATCCTTAAAATCCATACTATTAATTGAGTCATAAATACAAAATAATGAACATGTTCCAATTTACAAAATACACGCTTTTGGAATTTGAAAAGACATGAACACCATAAAATTATGGCAATATCCTGGAGCATCCAATTGAAATTTAGAAGACTGGAACAGGAGAACATTGGAACTGGGTTTTTTATGTGTGAGTTTTTTGGGGTTTTTTTTACTTTGTGGTCCTCACCATTTGCTGTGTATTTTACTTACATTCATGTTGATTTAATTTGTAACTGGAATAGAATTAGGTAGTAAAAATTAGAATTCCTTATCTTTACATTTTTTTTTACCACTTAGATTTTATCCAAAGAAACAAAAATTTGGAAGGACACTTTTGTGTCTGAGAAATACCCCCAAAACAAACTACAATTTACCCTTTTGACGAAATGGGCACTGATAAGGACAATGAGATAAAATAAATAATTAGTCTGAGAAAACAGAAGTATTCCACTCTTTACAATTATATAGTAGTATTTGGCTAATGGGCTTGTGGGTATGTGCCTTTAAAGTTCAATATTCTAGTTTTACCATCCTATTAATACCAGAAATGTGATTTCTGGGGTTTTTTTTTGGGGGGGGGAGGGAGGAGAAATAAGTGTATATTAACTAAATAAAATTAAAGACACCATAAAATATACATCTTGATTTATGGCTAAAAAAGCAATATTTCTAACAAATATTATATACATAGAATGCAATTTTTAATGAAGCATTATAATATAATTGTCAAACAATAAATGTATATGTTATTAGGAAATACCACTTATCTTAAAATTAGTTTTATCATGAATCTAGATAAAATTAAAATAGTTTCCAAAATTACATGTTTCTATTTAACTTTGTATATACATAGTGGCCTCTCATGATATTTAGTGAAGACACAGACAAAATAAAAAGGCTTTTTAATATTCATATCATATGCTAAAATATATATTTTAATTTTACTTATTGATTTTTAATGAGAGAGAAAGAGGAAAGGGGAGAGAGAGACATTAATTTGTTGTTCCTCTTTTTTATCTATTCATTGGTTGATTCTTGTTTGTGCTCTGACCAGGGACAGAACCCACAACCTTGGTATATTGAGATGACACTCATAACGAACTTAGCCACATGGTCAGGGCCATATGCTAAAACATAATTTTTATAATATTCAAATAAGATGCACAAAAGAATAATATAAGTGGCCCTGGCTGGTGTGGCTCAGTGGATTGAGTGCCAGCTGGCAAACCAAATGGTTGATGATTCAGTTCTTAGTCAGGGCACGCGTGCCTAGGGTTATAGGCCAGGTCCCCAGGTGCGGGCGCACAAGAAACAACCACATACTGATGTTTCTCTCCTTCTCTTCCTCCCTCTCTTCCCCTCCCTCTAAAAATAAATAAGTATTTTTAAAAGAATAGCATAAGGGATAATTTAGGAAAGAAAATGATGGAATGAGCACAAATAGAGGGATGGCATTTAATTTATACTTGGTCTTGATAAGAAGTTATAAATAATTGAACATGACATTATTTTCTTTACTTTTTGACAAGTATTACTGAATACTCAGGACTGTATTGCTTCAAATTTAACTGCAATTTTCTCTTACTGTAAGTTTTTCATAGTTCTTTAAAAGATTAAAATCAGTGGATTCAATTAATATGAATACAGTGTCAATTCCTTAACCATTTTTTGTCATACATTGTATAAGATATTGAAAATATAACTAAGATTAAAGTCCAGGACTTCAAAAAGTTCATTTTAGAATAAATAGTTACAACAATATAAGTTAATTTTTAATGCTAAAAATATAAATGCACGTTACATATTAGTTAACTCTCCAATCTGTGAGAAGATGCCATCATTATATATTTTAAAGGTGAGAACCCTTCATTGTTGAAGATTTTATAGAGCTGGAATGTATAACTAGGGGGCCTTTAAATCTCATCTAAATAACTCCCTAGGAATCAAGATAATTCACAGTACAGCCCAGTTCTCTGAGCTAGGATTTTGTGTATATTCTTACCTGAAATTCTTTCTGGTAAATTTCAATGACTGCTCATTTTCCTATTTGAAAATGTAGAGTCAGGTCGTCCAAACCTCAAGATTTTTTCTTCTAATTGATGCAATCAAAGTTAGGGACTCAGAATATTACATAAAAACTGAAAACCTTAGTGCAATGAAGAGATTGAAACTGGGAGTGTGTAAAGCAAAGTTAAAAGCAGGTGTGCAAAAAAGAGGACAAGATGTGTGAAGGACGAAGGTTTACTGGAGAGAGCCTTAAAATAAGAGAACTGGTGGAGTGATTGCAACACCCACGGACCTCATCACTTATCACGCAGCCTGGACTAAGAATGGTGGGTCTGACTTTTCCATGTTGGATATTTTCTTCAAACATGGATTCACCCCCATCATGCTCAAAATGCTTCTACTAAGGTGTAGTGGAGACATCTATGTAGTCTTATAGATACAACTTCATCTAAGCAGGATTTGTTTTTTGGTTTTTTTTTTAAATTGAGCTAGCTTGGATCTTCCATGCCAGCTGATAAAGGTGAAGGAAATGAACCTCCAGGTTAACCAGATGTGTCTTTCCACAGCTCCCTGAGCTACCAGCACTTTCTCAAGCCAGACAGTTTATAGAAAGGCACATATATATGTAAAGGTCCATTTTACCCTCCTCAACTCTTTTTCCTTTATCCTCAATTCCATTCAATGTCATGAACATTTCTTCAGTTGCCCAAATGAATCTGAGTCATGTCACATTTCTCCTACACCCCTCAGAGAACTGGCCAGACCCTTTCCAAATTTGTCAATGTCTATTTTTTCTCTATTATTATTATTCCTTAGCTCATATACTTTTCACTCTCCTGCAATAATTGCAACATGCCCCTAAATGATCTTTCTGCCCTATCTCCCTAATATTCTGTATGCCCATCTACTCCATGAAAATCTTTAGTGGCACAAATATTTGCATCTTTGAATAACGCCACTCTGGGACGTGAGAAACGCCTTTAGCTCACTGACGTGCACTTTCGGAAGGAGGCAGCAGAGAGAAGCATATTTGAAAATGCAACAGAATGTATTATTAGGTGATCACTTAGTCATCTGTAAAACAAAACCCAGATGCAGTTTTTGATAAGCAGATTCAGAAGAGGGAAACATTACTAGCTCTTCTATCATAAACTTCAGTATCAATTAATTTCTGAAATGAATCTATAGGAATAATATAGTCAAGCCTTGAAGAAAGCACCAGAAAGTTTATTTGTGCATTAATCCTAAACCAATGCTGTGCCCCCCTTTTTTTGAGACACAGACAAAATAGGTCCCAGGTTGAAATAAAATTTATTTCAGAAAAAAAAGATTTTTTTTTCACTGAAACAGTATTACCTTTTTATAGACTTTGGTTTAGAAAATACAGTGTGCAATTCACTATAATAAAAAATAGTAGTTTATTTGTATTGATATGTATTTCTCTACGGGCTTTCATTTGAAAGCTGTCCGACAGCCTATGTGATCTCAAATCAAATGCATCATTAATAGAATCTGTATTGTATTTGGCAGTGATTCGTTACCTGTTCCTTTTACTAAAGTTTATCCATGGAACTTGTTTACAAAATGAATATCAAAAGTGCATTTACTTGAACAAAACAGATGTGATATTGGTACCAGCATGGGCGGGCAGGGCGGGGGGGCATGGGAGACACTTGAGGCAGCACAGGTGAAACCACGCTGCTAGCAGGGCCCTTGACAATAGATTCCCCAACCCCGGGCAAGGTTGCGCAGGAGGGCTTGCATGAAATGTGTGCAAGACTATGAGTGTTATAGACAAAGGAAAAAGCCTTTCTACCCATTTCTGGTTTCTGGTGAAGGGGAAACCGGAGGACACAGCAGCAGGTGTACCAGAAAGATCAACATGACTGCCAGGGAGGGGCTGTTCTGTCAGTCTCACCTGGGAAAAGGACTGGATTGGTTGGGGGAGGGGGCGTGTGGAGGTTTGGGATCTGAGATTTAAATGGAGGGAAGGGAGAAATGCCTCTCTTCTTCTGGTGTCCCTGTGCAGGCCAGGGTGCTTGTGGAACCGATGGGTTCTGGAAGCCCTGTGTGTAGGCAGTGGGCTCCAGGCCTCAGAGCCAGCAGGACAGAGCCCCCCACACAACTGGCTGCAGTGGTTGGCAGAGGCTTGGGCTCCCAGCATGGAAAGTGGTAGTAGACACACGGCTTCGCTGGCCACACACACACACAGTACAGGGAGAAGCCTGAAGCTGGGCTGCAACCGGGAACAAGCTAAGCCTTCTGGATAGTTGTGCTGCAGCTGCCTGTGGTTCCCAACGACTGTTACATTTAACTGGGAGAGGGAACTCTTGGTGCAGCCTTGGAGTGGTTTGGTGGACAGTGGCAGGGTTTTTCCTCCGAGTGTTCTGGAGTGGATGCTCTGAGGCAGAAGCTTACTATTTTCCAAACTGTGCATTTTTTTACTAAAAGACCTGTTTCCTTTTCCACCAAACCTCTGCCTCCAGAATTTGCCAATGTGTGGCAGACAGCGAACCCCAATTTCTGTTCTGTAACAATTTGGGATTATTTTTATTACAATAATTCAATAATATTTTAACCAAATAACTAGTGGGATCCTACCACCTGCCACCCATAGGCAATAACTCCAAAGACAGAGTCTAGTGAAAAGAAAATTGAATTTTTTAAATTTACTTAAAAATATACACAGCAGATTTCTTGATGCCTGCCCCCTCCCACCAGAGGAGCGCACAGGTGGCTGGCCGGTGGCCCCAGTGGCAGCTTCCTGCTGGGGCTTCCTATGTGGAAGAGGGGTGTGGGGCTTGTCAACTTTCTGCACTGCCTCCTAGGATCTGCCTCACATGACCAACCAGCCCAAGCCTCCTTTCCTTCACACTGTCCCCTTCTTACCAATCTAGCGTCCAGCCCCTTCCGTGCTTCTGGTCAGCCTGAAGCTCTCACGAAGGGGTACAAGGTTTGACACCCTCCAGCTGTGTTGGGGCCATAGCAATTGTGGGTCCTCGACAGGCCGCAGCCACCATGGCTTCCCACCTGGGAGGAGGTTCCAGGCTTGCCAGCGCAAGTCTCCTAGAGTCCACCAGCCTGAGCCTCTCCCCGGTCCTGCTACCTGAAACCTGTTGTACTCCCAAAGAGGTAGGTCCTGCAGTACTATGGCAGGGTCACTGGGAATCCCTCCAGCTAGGCCTCTGGCTCAGGGACCTCAGCCCCTAGCTACAGACCTGCTAGCCACGGGATGGGGGACCAAAATCTCACGGCATTTGTACATACTCCACTGTTAAAGAACCCATGATAATCTCCCATGCAGTGAAAGTAGATGGGAGTGTATGTCCAAACACCATCCCAGCTTTTGGCACTGGCCCTACATGCCTTTTTTCTGCCATGTCATGCACACATTGTCAAGGTTGCCGACACTCGAATGTTCCCTCTTAGGTGCTCCTCCACCCCTCCCTGTTTCCAAGGGGGAGTTCCCGCCATTACAATATTGTTATAATTCAGTAGTATTGTTAAATAGGGTATTTCAAACATCTATCAAATCTCTGTGATAGACTTAATCCACTATTTAATCCGTTTTTCCATTTCAGAATAATTCTCAATTTACTTTTCCTAATTTACTTAATCTATATGTGAATCTATAATGCATCATCATGACTTTCCTTACCAAGGAGAAACGTATTTCTAGAACCAAGCAGATCATTTTAACTCTCAGAATCTTGTTTTTTTGCACTGCCACTGAAAAATGGCAATTTTGTAGGAATTGTATGTACATCATATATTGAACCTTTTAGCAGTAATAAATCACATAATATTAGTGCCTGTCTAGTCCAATTCCTTATCGTACAATTAAGAGGTATATCAGGTCATTTTGAATTCTTCAAGATGTCCAAACTGTATGTTACCTTTACTTAACAATTAGAACTGGTTTCAGTTCTGTTAGCTGGGACTTAGTAGAACTGAAGAAACAAGAACTCCAGGAATCAGCAGAGGATGGTGACTTGTGGCATGCAGGAATCACAGTGGAAGGCTGCATTAATACAGTGTGAGGATAATTGGGAAAATCAATTGATTTATATAGAGTGTCCACTGTGTATGAAGACTAATCTTTGAACTTTGTAGTAGAGTTCACTTATAGAGGGCCAAACTAATTTAGATCAAAGAGAATATCATAATGAAATCAAATGACTTGTTTCTAAGCATGTAAAAGGACAAACTCCCACCAAGTGGAAGAGGCAAAGACAAACAGGAAATTGGAGTCTTATTGTAACTCCACAGAAACTTCATTTTCTTAACCTGACATTTTCTCTTTTTTGTCTGTCCACTCCCTGCCTTAACCTTTAAGCCCTTAGGATATCAGATTGTTGTCAGCAACAAACTTTCTTTAGAACAAAGCCTCAGGTGTGTTGTCCACAGAAACAGCTTCCCTTAAGCTAAAGCTAACATCTTGACTTCAGTTGTGTTTCAGCCCCCAGCCTGAATGCAGAGCAACCCTCAGGAAACCAGACAGAACAGTGCCATGGCTGATGTCAGGGCCAGACACAGTGAGCAACTACTCCCTACCCTGGCCCCAACCAGTCAGCAGAGCCCAGGACCTCAAATCATTTAACTATCATAATTAATGATTTTCCCTTATATAACTCATCCCCTGGAAAACATCAGGGAGCCAGGCCTTTGAGCATTAGTTTACCCATGAACCCGAGCAGAGTGCTGTTTTTTTTTTTAACTAATAAATCTTTACTTTTTTTTTTTGCTACAAAATTCTGTTCATGTTTGATTGGGCTTTGATGCTTGCGGGAGAACAGACCTCTTTAGTCTGGTAGCATCATGAAGAAACATGCAATGAATGTGTCTTTCCAGACTAGGTGCAAAATGAACAACAGATTTATTGCCCACATGCTAATAAATCTGTACTCAGAATCTATTCAAGAAAAGAGAGCAAAGGTGAACATACAATTATAAGTTTCATTATTGGTGTTTTGGTGATAGGTACTAGGCCCAGTTGTGGAACACTGAAGAGTGGGAATTCCAAGTCATTTAGAGTAAAGGTAATGACTTTCAAAGATCTACAGGCTTTCCCTCTCCTAACTTCTGTAATGTTGTTCCCTGAAAGGGAGAACAGCAGCCTCCTTCTTATTCTTCAGTGTGCTGAAAACAACTTAACCATGGACCTTTGAACTATTGTTTCCTTTCTCTAGACTGAGTTCCCAAATCATATGCATAGCTCACACCCTTACTTCCCCAAAGTTTCTGCTTAAATATCACCCCCATAGTGATATCACTAATAATACCATTGGTTCTCAATGTAACCAAAAATAAAGGAAGGCTATTGATTCACATTAGGTTTTATATAAATGAGAAAAAACATCTTTATTGAGTTAAGCAATTGAAATTTTAGCCTTGCATTAAATGTTCAAATACTGCCTTTCTCCTCCTTTATCTTTTAATATATAGTACAAAAATGGCTGAGTTCAACCACTGTAAGAATTGATTTTGAATTCAGCGTCTATAGTAGAATGATTGTATACCTTGTCAAGATATTTAATTCATTTGAAAGACCTTTCCCTTCTCTGGGAAATGCAGGGTGATAAAATATTTGAAAGAATGTGCTTTCATAGACTTATAGACTAAGGTTTGATCTGTGGGTCATATTTTTACTACCTCCTTCACCTTAATAGTTAACGTCTCTTGATAGTGCAGTTTTCACATTTTTATAATCAGACTTAACCCTGGTGTCATAAATGTTTGGTAGAAATGAAGTAAAATAATATCTGCAAAATTGTTAATATGGGCCGGAATACATAGGTACTCAAAATGTTTCCAAGGTGTTCTGCTGTAAAATAAAAAAAGTAATAGCAGTACCAAAATGACAATAACTACAATTGCTGAACTTACAGGTTGGATGTTGTGAATAGCAATTCATGTGCACAAAAGCACCACCAAATACATATAATTATTATGCATTTTAAAAAAATATCCTTTGGATTTTTGCCTGAAGATTGTAACAAAACTTGGTCAATTGTTCTGGCCACATATGTACATACATTCTTGATAGTATTTGCTTCCTCTCAGATGTATTCATTATTTGGTAAATATAAGTTATTTTCAATTTTTCTATGGAAACCTAGGAGTTTGAAGGAGTACTACCTGAATGATTTTGTGTTGTGTATGCTTGCATTGAGAAAACAGGATTCTATTCCCATGTCTTTATTCAATCAGAACACTCCTGATATTATATTTTGTGTCAGTATAAATTTTAATTTAAAACATCTTCAAGTTTAAAACCAAATTTGGAATATCATTTTCAGTAATGACAGAACAACTTGTATAGACAAACTGTCTCATAGATAACACCTATAACATTTGTATAAACTGTTATTTTAACAAAAAAATGTTTTAATTAATTATTGACCTAAAACAGGAATAATCTTGAGAAAGATAACCCCTGAGAGTTAAGAAGAGTGCTGGTAAAATCTACATGATTTCAGAGTTTTGCTGGAAGGTTCTCTCTAGTCTCTATGGTGTAGAAGGCAAGAGGTCAGCATACTGATTTTGAGGCTGGGAAATTAAAGGGGGAAATCCTGGAAATGAAGAAGCTGCACTTGGAAAAAGGGGCAAATTCTATATATAAAACCTGAAAAAGACATGCTTCAACACTGATCTAGTCAAGCGTTAATGAGCTACCACGGAGCCTGAGAATTAAAACAGCAAGAACCTGGAAGGGTGTAGATTTTTAATTGCTGCCCATCATAAAAGAAACAGAGTTTGGAGTTGGAGTCAGACCAATTTAATCTCACTGCTTGAGCAAATAGTGTATTTCAGAGAAATATAACTAGAACCAGAAACCTGCAATATATTTACATAGCCCAACACATAATAAAACAATTACTAGATATGTGAAGAATTGAAAGCCAATAGAAATGACTCTCAAGAAGACATACATACTGAATTTATCAGAGGAGGGATTTAAAGCAGCCATTATAAATATATCCAAGATCCAGAAACAGAATTTAGTTACAGTAATTGAACATTTAGGGAATATGAGCAGTAAAATTGAAGCTAGGAAAAGGGAAAAAAAAAGAGCATTTTGTGAAAACTAAATGAAACAATATATACATAAAAAAACAACCTCCCTAATGGGCTAGATAGCAGGGGGAAAAAACAAGTCAGCGAGTCTGAAGGTAGATCAATCAAATTTATACACTATATAAAATAAAGAAGAAAATAAATAGAATTAACAGAAACTCAATTATCTATAAGGCTAGAAGACAATATAAAATAGAATTATACAATATGTAGGAAAGAGGGTAAATAAAAAATTAAGAAGTATTTAATATTTAGGGGACTATATCAATTATTCTAAGATATATATTCACAAAAGAAAAAAAAAGAGAGAATGCAAGTGGATTAAAGAATACTAAGCTGCAAACGGGGTAAGTACATTTGCACCAAAGCACATATGAGTCAAAATGATGACATCCAAAAGTAAAGGGAACATCTTAAAAGACACATAAAATTGTCATATTACCTAAGAGGAATAATGATATAAAAATAGCTGATACCATCAGAGGTATTAGAGGCCATTCTTCAGTAAAAGCTACCAAGACTTTTTTTGGACAAATGGATGATTCCAGGACTGGTGCATGTGACATAGTAGATGTTATTCTTATACATTTTTTGGGTCAGGAGTGTGAGAAATTCTCAGGAATAGATGAGGGATTCTCAAAAGCATCAAAAAGTCGACTGGAAGAGCACTTACCAACCATACTAAGGAAAACTGAAAACCCCACTGAATAAAATAATAACAGATATCAGATGAGTTCATCTCAAATACATACATATACATATATAAATATAGAGAATAAAATTTCTTTGTTGGTACCCAGAATGAGTCACCCCACGATGTGGCTCCGTGGTATGCCGAGCTAAAGGCAACTTCAACTGAGACATTCCCCCCAATGTTTACACTCCTATCAACTAGAAGGTTTAAAGTAGAGGCCTTACCTTTAAGACATTATCAGAGATAACTTCTCTTGACCTATCTATAGGGCAGGTCAAACTTCTGTTTACAAAAGATCTCTTCTTGCTATCCTAAATGACCTTGTGATGTCCCTAAGGTACCTTACCTCATCCCTAGCTCAGGATGTCTTATATACCCAGGTTTCCTTTCTGTTGCTAAACCTCTTGTATATATTGGGGGTGGGGGGACTGGTCTCTGACTCTCCCATATATGTGGGGTTCCCATACATATGTATGTATTAAGCTAGGTTATTTTTTTCTTGCCAATTTGCTTCATGTTTATTACATTTTGAGACTGACCAGAAGAATCTTGAGGGGAGAAAAGAGTTTGTTCCTCCCTCACAATTCCTTACAGAAGAATTCAAATAAAAATATATTTACAAATATAGTACAAAAAGCATAAATTCAGTAACAATGGAATTAAAAATTTATCAATGGTTATTGAGAGCAGTTGAGTGAAATTTTGCCAATGAATAAGACATTTATGTCATTGTTAAACATATACCACAAATTATTTAGTAAATAATACAGAGAAATATAGAAACTTTATAGAGGAGAAATGTGGTAGATACCACCTCTACCAGCTCACAGATCTATCTAAATTTACTAATTTCAACTGACAAATATGATGCATACTGCTTTCTCTCTCCAAATAATCATGATATAACAATTTCTTTATATGTATCTTTAAAACTTGCATTTGTCTTCATTGAACTGTAATATTCTCATAAATGCCACTACAAATATTATTATAGTAATCAAAGGAGAGATTATTTACTAAAGGAAAATGCTTCTTCCAAAGAGACTAGTTGCTAATCTGGAGAGAGTGATCCACCAGTACATCTTCCCATTAGACTCCCAACCTCATGAGGTGTTTGAAAAGAAAACTATTAATCTTTTTTTAATCAACCATGGTTCCAGGTAAAAATGAGAAGCCCAGAATATATTTGTTGAAAATAATCAATGAATAAATGCATATTTTTATACATAACCAAAAAAAATTGTTACCCTGGCTGGTGTAGCTCAGTGGATTGAGCGCAGGCTGCGAACCAGGCTTTGCAGGTTCGATTCCCAGTCAGGGCACATGCCTAGGTTGCAGACTGTGGCCCCCAGCAACCACACATTGATGTTTCTCTCTCTCTCTCTCCATCCCTCCCTTCCCTCTTCAAAAATAAATAAATAAAATCTTTAAAAAAATTGTTTATTTTTTTTGAAGAAGCTGGTAATTTTTTCTGTCAGGTAGTTCATTAGGAAGACATATATTTCTCCTATAACCCTTTCACTTTTCCCTTTGTGTGGGCATGTGCATTTGCTTTTGTAACTTTTCATAACAGATCAAGAGAATTGGAAGACTGACAGGGTCTTTACAAAGTGTCACAATAACAAGGCTCTCTGGAAATGCCAGTTTGTGGAACACGCAGGAGAACCCCAGGGCTCAATCATTTAATATAAAAGCAGTAATAAAACCAAGGGTTAGGCTTCAAGATGTTTTGTCATTTTTTTAAAGTGGGACCCTGATAAGCTTCTTAATATATAATATCATAAATATTATAATGAATATTTTATTATTTCCTTTAATAAATTCAATAACATCATAAGTATTATGATACATAATTTTAAGATGACAAAACTGATATTCAAAATATTCAAGTATCACTGTCTGTGTCAGAGAGGTCACGCGGCCGAAGGATTCAAACTATGGCTGCCTTTACTGAGAAGTTAGGCACCGACATACTGTACTATATCTGACTTCCATATAAAATGAGTATATTCTCTATTGCCTTGCCTGTAAAAGAGGTTAGAGTAGATACTTTCTTGCTCCCATCAGTCAAATGAACATTCTTCCTGCCTGCATATCTCTAGAAGCAACATTTTCAACCTTTTTCATCTCATGGCACACATAAATTAATCACTACAATTCCGCAGCACACCAAAAATATATATTTTCTGCCAATCTGACAAAAATAGGTAAAATTTTGATTTATTCTCACTGGATGGTTATTGTTATATTGGCTGTTGTATATATTTTTTTTTTACTTGACAATCTAAGGAGAAAGAGGTGAGTGGCCCTGACTGTATAGTCAGGTATTGCGTGTTTTAAAAATTTTTGCAGCACACTGGTCGCAAATTGCTGCTCTAAAATATACCCCAGGTTGTAAGCAGTAGGAAATATCTATCAACGTTATATTTCTCACACTTTTGTTGTGCACAATTCCATAAAAGTCATTTTCCTCCCAAGTCTAATTACTGTTCTTTTGATCTCTAGGTTTCTGAGTATCACACTTAGTCATTATATGAATAATGAATGTAGCTATTAATGACTTAGAAGTTTTCGTCAGGCACTTTGGTCACCAAAAGAAATAATTAAAATACTAATGTATATTGAATCTTTCTTCCAACACTTTTCCCTCTTTTATTTTACCTGGCAATTAAGGTTTAGATCACAGGCTTTTACAAGTGGCACAGCTGTGAAGTTAGAACAATATGCCTTTCAGAAAACAACAGGGAAAACAACAGTGATAATGTTACATTAAACCTCAAGTGTCTATGAAAGCAACTGAGTGCGGGAGTTAGAGAAGGCAATAAGAAGGAAGTCAGCGAAATGATGGTCCTTAAAAGAAGAGGCAATATACATTCTGGTTTTCAACAAAAGGTAAAAAGTAAACAGCTATAAAATTTTAGTATTATTTTTTATCAAAGTTGCATGTTACATCATAGAGTAATCTAATCAACCTTAAAAGTTTCAAACAGAAATGCAGCCCCTAAGCTGCTGCAGTGGGAAAACCCTTGAATCACAGTTCCAAGAAGCAACCCATTTAAACTTCAATTCCTGCCCTCCCTTTTTCCCAATTTTCCTGTATATTTAGAAATGTCATACTTATCATTTGCTTTCTTAAATGTTCAGTTTTCTCATATTATCTACTTCCTAAAATGAACATTGGCATTTATTATATCCCTCTAACTCCTAACTTTCACATGTACTTCTCTTTGTACATGAATATTCCAGAATGGTTCTCTATGGCTTCAGTTAAAGCAATTCATGTTCAAGGTTCATGTCTTTATGCGTACACTTTTATGAGAATGAAAGTTCAGTTTTTATTTTGTATTTTTGTATTTTTTTTACAATTGTGCTATGATCGTATTTCCTTTCCTTTACAAATTTTGTAATTTTCCTGGAGTAAGCAAACTCACTTAATCTTTTAGTTTTCTATGTACTTTTTTTGTGAATTCATCTCTAGTTTCTGGAGAACAATTCCCTAGTTTATAGACCACAGGGAGTCAGTTTAATTTCTTATTTTCTTCTCCTTGGATGTGATTTTCCTCAGAATCTTAAACACATTGTTATAAACTCTTGCTCCCCTATTGAGAAGCTCCATGTTGTTCTACTAACTATCCCATTGCATGTAACCCCCCACTGCCTTTACATTCTCTCTGTAAAGGTGTGATATCTCCCTTTCCCCTTTTTATTTTGAAACTTCAAAATGATATGCCTTGGTATGTCCTTGAGAAATTTTCCTGAATTATTTGTTTGATAATATTCCTCCCCTTATGTTCACCATAGGATTTCAAGGTCTAAACTGTTATTAGGGTATTGGACTTTGTGAACTGAATCACTGAATTCTTAGTTGTTTTATATTGTATACCAAATTTTCCATCTTTTTATAAGACTGATTTGAGGGAGAGAGAGAGAATTTGTTATTCCCCTTATTTATGCATTCATTGGCTACCTCTCGCAGGTACCCTGACTGGGAATCTAATCCACAGCCTTGGTGTATAGGGACAACCCTTTAGCCAACTGAACCAGCTGTACAGGGCCAAATTTTCCATCTTTTATAGAAAATTCCTTTACTAGACAGTTCCTTTATCTTCAAATTGTATTGAATTTTTTATTGCATTTTTACTTTAATTCCCATGAGTTTTTTAATCCTCTAAATATTTCTTGTATATTTGTTTCATAGATAAAATTATCTCCCTAAATTTTAAAAGGAAAATATTTTCTTTAAAGTTTCCTTATTGTTGTTTCTTCTTAAATTTCTTTGAGTTTATTTATTTTTCACTGCCTTTCAAATTCAGGCCTTCTTGAAATGTAGAGTGAATCCTGAGTGACTAATATTTCTGAATGGGCCAACAGTAGACTGTAAGCTTCATGGGTGTGCAGAAATTGACCAAGCAATTACTCTCAATGGAAGTATATTATTTGGACATTTTCAGCTATTAGAAGGGAACTACAACTCAGAGTAGGTATGTTTGATGAATTTGGTTGGATGGCTTCATCAGAGACAAGTCTTTCAATTTCTTTTCTCAGGAAAGTATGCTTGCTTTCAATAACTCTGGAGATTTATCTTTAGAAATATGTATAAGTGTGCTTGGTTATATTTGGCGGACAGAGGGAGTCTAAGTGCATTTTCAATCCTATCATCCTGTTTCCACATAATTTCATCTGGCCACATCTCAAGATACCATCATTTTCTGAATATTTCTGGGGTTCTTGGACGATAAATATGCTTCCATGAAGGTTAGGCATAAATTCTCTCTAGATGCTAGTTCAGAAATAGTTACATATAATTTTGCATATCTTGTAAAACTATTACTGTGTATTTTATATATTTTCTGTAAAATATAATATATTGGGAATAGTGTTTGAGGGCAAAAGGATATATTCAGGAGGGCTTAAATATTTTTTCTGAGAAATTGGAAGAGTGGTATTTTCAATGAAATAAAAAAATGATCAATGAAATAAGGACATCTATATTTAGTTCTAGTTTTGCTGGGCATTATCAGGATTCAGTTTTGGATGTTGAAATTGTAATGTCTTTCAGACATATACAGTTGGTAGCTAGATGTAGTACTCCAGAGTTTGGAAGGGAGTTCTGAACTAGAGATTTATTCAGAGAATTACCAGAATCTATATAGTATTAAAAATATGAATTAGGAAAGTGATCCTCTGATCTTTATAGAGAATATTTTCAAACTGTCAGTTCTGGAGAACTTCAATGTTAAGGGCAAAAGGGAAGAATCAACAAAAGAACCCGAGGTGAAACAACTGGTAGGTATGAGGAAAAGCAAGAGAGTACATAGCCCTGGAAACCTTGTGAAAATCAGTCAATAAGGAAGAATTCACCTGTGTTAAGTAAGTTGAGGATGGAAAATTGAATTGTGGAGGTCACTTTGATCTGGAGAGGATAATACCAAGTGAATGGTTAGGAACAAAAGCCTATGTGAAATAGTTTTAAGAAAGAGGGATTGTAGAGAAACTGGTATCAGAGAGAAGACAAAATTTTCAGAGACTTTTTTCTTGCTTTTTTCTTGTTTGTTATTTGAAATACTCATAGATTCAAATTAAGTTGTGTGAAATACAGAAAAATCCTATATATGCTTCATTCAATATCCTCCCTATGACATCTTTCATAACTATAATACAATATCACAAAGACAGTGACATTTTTAGGTTTAAGATATAGAATGATTCAACAAGAATCTCCTCTAACTCTCTAAAATTCTAGTTTCTGTTTTCTCAGATAATTGCAACAGATAACTATAATATTTGCTATGGTTGAATCTACATAATCATGTGATATTTTGAAAAAGTAACTTGATACATTAAATATCCTAAAAGTTCTAAGTTGGATTAAAAAAAGAGGATGATTAAAAATATATACCCATTTGGCTACTTTTTTTTTCCAAACTGGCTACTTTTACTACAAAGAGGATATTAAGTTTGAAACATTCTTTAGGAAACTGAAATTAAAAAGTTGTTCAAAATGATGAACTGAAATATTGACTTATGAAATGCTGAAATGGTGATTATTATGTATTAAATTTAGTTTCCTAAATATTCTTGAGAAATTATGTTATAATTTTCAATTTTTCATAATGCACTTTTAAAATTACTGTTGCTAGGGAATAAATGAAAAACAAATGAAGTAATACTCTACAAGTATTTTCAGAAGACCTGAAAATCATTCCACCCCATTCTATTAAAACCACTGTAAGTATTATAAATCTAAGGAAAATTGTCTTTGATTCATGTGTTGGCAAATTTGATGAATGTCCATTCATAATACTGGATATTGAGCAAATTGTTTTCTTGAAAAGCAACTTAAAGACATGCACAATTGAAAATAACGTCGGTGTGCGATTATGACAGTTGTATTTACTTGTTCATGTAAACAACATTTATGAAGCTTTTATGATATGTTTACCACAGAACAAATGTAGAAATACAAAGAAGATTAAGACATATACTTTGCTGTTGAAGGTTATGGTCTAGTAAGACAAATGGTCATGTTAACTTATGATTTACAATAAATGTGATTCATACCATAGAAGGCAGAAATAAAGTCCAAAGGGATACAGAACTGGGAGTGAATTGTAGTTCTGCCAAAGGTCACTGTGGAAGACACATAGCAATGCCCTCTTGTCTGAATATTATTACTAAATTTTTGGTGGGTAGAAATCATGTAAAAGCTAACCTGAAGATATTATATAAGAGGGTCTGATATTTTACAAGTACATTGTAAGTATACTTGTTATAAGTGTGTATGAGATCTTGTGCTATAAATACCTAAGAGAAAGCTTTCATTGGCAGAGGAATCTGTTCAGTCAAAGAATGAGGGGCCAACCTGAGGCAGGATAAGAAAGATAACATGGAAGGATTCAAGAGATGTTTTTAAGAGAAGAGCCACAAAAGCCATGGACATGATGGAGTGGGCATGATTGATGAGAGGAAAAGGGAAGGATGAATTCAAGTGTTTGGTTGGTTTGGGATCATTAAATGAAGGTGGCATTCACAGTAAAAGAATAGGCAAAATTGAGTTTGAGAAAGAATAAGTTTGCTATATCAGTGGGATTCGTGTTAGAGATGTCTATAATATTCTGGGGATATCTGCAAGGTGTTAAAGAAAGATATTAGCCCTGAGAATGTCAATTCAGTTGTATTACTTTTCTGTTGCTGCATATAAGTTAAGGTAACACCCATTTGTTATCTCAGATTCTGTATGTCAGAGGTCAGTGAATGACCTAGCTGACTTCAAGTTTTCACCTACAATGAAATCAAGCTGTCAACCAAATTTCATGCTCACCTGGAGGCTTAACTAGAAAAGGACCCATTTCTAAGTTTCCTTTGATTGCTTGCAGAATTTGCTTGTAGCTGTAGGTCCTTGGTAGCTTGCTTTTCAAAGCCAGAAATAGTGAAAAAGTTTAATTGTCTTTGATTCTCTAATTGGAAAGGGCCTTGACCTACTTTTAAGTCAGGCATATACTGAATGATCTTTTTGAATAACTAAAAAATAACTTGGAAACTTAATTGCATCTGCAAACCCCTTCAACATTTTAAAAAAAAATTAGAATTGAATCACAAGTATTGTTTATAGTCAATGAGAAAATAGTTTTACTCACTGAGGTCATTTTAATGTGTCTTTGACAACAGTCATCTATGGTGATTTTTTCCAGGCAAAATATTAAAAGCAAGAGTTGTTAGAATCACATAAATGAAAATGCTCTTCATAAGTGAACACCATGAAAATAAGGTAGTCAAAAGTGATTATATAGCATTATATATTAATAATATATTAACAAAATTATACTTTTTAGAACTAAGTAACCATCTATATTTATAACCTCATTTATTCTCACTTTATAAGTGAGATTAGACTGGCAATACCTTGGAGTTTGGAAGTACCACATTATAAATTTAATTTGCTTACTGAAGTAAATATTAAGGAGTAAGCAAATTGCCATAATCTATACAATTACTCAGAAGTACAAATATAGGACAGAAAATTTATTTTCCTGACTGCATTCCAGTATTATTTCTAGTAAAACTTGAAACAAATAAACATTTTAGGAAAACTTACAATTTTATGGAAACTTATCCATCTAGTAAAAGGTCTCTGATGAGGAAAGAAAATGTGGTTATTTGGCTGTTGATACTGAGTGTTGCTTCAACTCATTGTGAAAACTCTAGAAGTGTGGAAGTATACTGTTCTTATTCTGATAGCAAAGATTCAAAAGACACCTAAGGCTATTATTCATTCTACTTTCATGGTTGATATCAAAATACCCATGGTTACATTTGAGGTATGTACGGAACACTGGTATTCAAAAGAAGATTATCTGAAAAATGGTAAGATTTTATCTGTAGAGTGGAAAATGTCTATATCTATGCTGGATTATCATTTTTTCAGATATAAAAGTCATCCCAGCCTCTGCAGCTATAAAGAGCAATTCACTTCGTGGGCTTCCAATGAAACCACTCCAAGTCAAAAACCTGATTTAAGAATAAAAAGCAGATAACAGAAACACTCTACAGTACCAGGTTCAAGATACAGAAAGAAATAAGGTCAGTTCATCCCATTAGTATATAGATTTAAAGTTCTTTTTGAGCAGTATTAGCTAATCTAACACTGTTCCATGAGTTTATAATGGTCTCTCTTCTCTCGTCTGTTTATAAACTAATTGTAATTGTTTTGTGTTGCCACAGAGAAGTCACCATGAACTTAGAATTAAAACAACATACCTTCATTTTCTCATACTTTTCTGGGGTCAGGGGTCTGTGTACGGCGTAACTGGGCCCTCTGCTCTGGACCTCACAAGGCATTTTTCTTCGCACATTTTCTGCAGAGCACACTGTCAGCTCCACTCCCATGTCTTTTACTCTGAGGCCCCATCACAGACCTTCTAACAATGTGACAGCTTATTTCTCCAAAACCAGAAAGATGCTCTCTTCATTCTTTTTAATCTCTCACTCCAGGAAATTCCTGAACTCTTCTTTATAGGTCTAACCTGATTAAATCACATGGGATAATCTCCCTTTTTATTAACTCCACATTAATTCACTAGGGATACTAATTACACCTGCAAAATCCCTCAACTTTGCCACATCCGTTGGTTGTAAGAATCAACAGGTTCCACCTGCACTTAAGAGGAGGGGACACCAGTGAATGGTGATTTCAGGAGCCCTCTCAGAACTCTGCATACCACCTCACTCCAACCCATTCTGAACAGTATGTCCACAATAATAACTCTGAGATTAAATGAAGTGATAAAAGGCCACTATATAAAATATTTAATTGATTCTATTTGACTGAAACATCAAGTCAAACTTCAGTAATATAGTTAGCCTCTTAATCTCCCACAGACATACATCTAAGCCTGTTTCTGTGCCCGTTCCCTCTCTGCTGTTGACCCTGTGCCTGGTGAAGCCCAAAGAAACGGTCAGGCATCTTTGTTCAGAGCAATTTCTACCCACTCACTGTACCTAAGAAATGATCATGAACTTACACATCCTTGAATTTAGAAATACTTTTCTGATTACTAAGTTTTAAAAACCTTGTCATAGGTAGTTATAATATACTTTGAATATAGTAATTTAGTAAATTATATGTGTATCATACCTTGATCTAGGCCTACTATTAATATCTGTATTTATAACTAAATAAATATATACAATTATTCTTTTTTACTTGTGGCTAGATATGCGATTTAAGAAAATGAAGATACTCTTTTTCTTATCTGAGAACTTACTTTTTATCTTTCATATTATACTATGATGAATCTGGAGTTTATTTTTATGTATTCTTTAAAGAAGAAGTTGAGGATCATTCTTTTTCTGTATAGATACATAATTATTATATCATTATTTATGGAAAGCATTTTTCCCATTTTATGAAAGTAATAACTTGTAGTAAATTACACGGTCAAATACAAAAGGATGTTTTTGCAGACTCTCTACTCCCCCTGTTTTTTTAATCTATTCTTAGACCAATACCACATTTTTTTCACTTACATAACTTATTTTATGTATATCTGGTATATATATTTCAACCTTGTTCTTTTTATTTATTAACATTTTCCTATTATTGCCTGTGTATATTTCCATATAAGTTTGAGAGTCCATTTGCTGACTGAAATCTCTATTGGAATTTTACTGAATGCATAGATGAATTAGATGAGAAAAGTCAAGTATTTTGTTTATGTAGTTTGGTTCAATTACTCTCCATAATATCTTGTGCTTTCCCATGGAGAAGACTTACACAATTCTTCTACATCTATTCCTCTATTGTGTTATGCTAGCATACAGAGAAAAGGTGTTATACAGAGAAAACTTAAAAGGTATCATACAGAGAAAACCCAACTAAAAGTGAGAAAATTAGTTGAAGGGCTACTTCATGAATGAGTATCAACTTGATCAACATAAAAATGACAGTGCTTTTGGCATTGTTACTGTCAGGTAAATGCCTTTTAAATCTCTGAGATACAATTACCTAATCACAAGAATGATCAAAATGAAGGAAAACAGACTTGCAATACCTTTGTAATATAGTGTTTTTTTTAATTTTTGTGTGTGCTACCTTAACCCCATTTCAAGCCCTTGCTGGAAGCTGATCAGTTCTAACTGAGCAGCTGATCAAGTTCATATTGATGGCCACTTCTCTTGTGGGGTTCTCACACTTTGGGCCACTGTACATTCATACTCATACCCCAAGGCCAGCTGTCCTCGGAGGTAGCTCCTATGCCCTACAGCTTGCAGAAATCATTCAGATTAGCCAATCCTAAACCTGTTTTTCCTTTCTCTTTCTCCCCTTCCTACAAAATCCACACTACGGACATCTGCTTGTTGTTCCCTGTCTTTCTCTGTATGTGGTGACTAACCTCACCCAGAATTTTCATTAAGTTCCTGGTGTGGAGCGCTGTGTTCTTCCCAGGGAGCACTGAGTACAAATAAAATAAACCTTTCTGGTTTCATTTTATGTAACAAATGAATACTAAATATTTTTCAAAACTTTAGAAGGTATTTCCATCATGTATTTTTCCTTGATGCTTTATAGTTAATTTATATACATTTAAATTAGAGATTGGAGCTTAGTTACTTTTTAAAAATCTAACCAAAAAAAACTTTACTGACAATTTTATATCTAATAATTACTTCTGGTAATATATGGGCTTGTCAATGACTTGTGAAATACATATTTTTCTAAAGTAATTATAGATATAATTTCTTCCTAAATGTAGATCTTTACAGTGCTGTCATTATAATTAATGTTCTTAGCATTTTCATTCACTCTGAATTTCAATAGCAAAGTGACATTGCTGAGGTACCTAAAGGTGGTGCATCTGCAAAGGAGGCTGGGATGGAGCTGCTTTAGGTATCTTACATCAACAAAAACACAGAAACTGGCCTTTCTTTTCCATACATACTATAAACATGCTCAGTCTCACGTCCATACTTGGAAGTGTTTAGGAAATGGTACAGCCAAGTTCATGTAACTATGCAGTGTCATAAAACTTCAGTGGACATTTCCTCACTAATACTTGCTCTGATGTCAATCATTCTCACATGTTTCAAAGAGGGTATCAGTGAATATAAAAGGGCAAAGCATGAATTGCTTTTTAAGTCATTTTTTATGGATATCAAAACTATTTTAAGTAGATTTCTTCAGTCTTTCATGCAGTAATGCTGTAGATAAAGCAACAATTACTATGGTTTCAACTTCTAAAGCCATAGCAATGCACTTTCTGGTTCCTTCTCAACTTGGCTGAAGCTTAATCCATTTGGCCAGCACTATCATTGCTGTCAACTTCAGATGTTTCAATTTCCTTCATACAAGTTAAAAATATGTCATAAAGATATCCACCAATTTAATTTCAGGAGCTGTTGTTATAAAACTATGATTTTTTTATTATTGTTCAATTACAGTGATCTCCATTCCCCACCCCACGACTTCCCCCACCCCAGCTATCCCCACCTCCCACCCTCAACCTACCCCCCTTTGATTTTGTCCATGTGTCCTTTATAGATGTTCCTGTAAACCCTCCCCACATTTTCCCCCATTATCTCCTTCCCACATTCCCTCTGATTACTGTCAGTTTGTTCTTAATTTCAGTGTCTCTGGTTATATTTTGCTTATTGGTTTGTTTTGTTGATTAGGTTCCACTTATAGGAGATATCATAAAATTATGAGTTTGCTTGCCACCAAAATAGTATTAAGTTGCTCTTATATGGCTTTTTACTTGAAAATTTAGTCATCTAGACTCTATTCTCCATGCTATTTTCCCAGTTCCAATTTTATTCACTCTCTTTTCACCACCTGTTCACTAGCTAGTTTATTATGTCTCATATCTGTGGCTCTTAATAGTTGGATTGGGATAACTTTCATATCATCAAGGTAACTTTTATTAGATATTATCCAAACATTCTCATTAGAAATTCTATATGCTTAACTGAGCATGGCTAGATCATCAGAATTGACAAACATGGTCTTATCTTTTTCTTTTTCACAACTAAGGAGAGGACTCAAAGTTGATCTTGGAAGTCCCTTAACACAAAACAACCTTTGTCAGTCATCTTGCAAACTAGATCAAATTAACTGAGAATTCCTGGGTCAACAGAGTGTCAAATGAGCACTTCTAGTTTGAGTAACGTCACTGGATCTGTATTAAATAATTAAGGACTTCTAGTATCAGTACTGTGCTTTTAGAATTTGAAAAACTGCTATTATAATAGCAGTTTTCAATGTGGCTTCTTCTTGAAGTCCTTTTATAGACAGTGCAAAAATATTTGTGTATCATTAATACAGTGGGTGAAATAATCATATAAGTCATTGCAATTTTTATCAACTCTTCTTGATTTATTCACAGTGATTAAAGAAAAATTTACTGTAAAGATGAATAGTAGAACATAACATTAAAAACATATTTGCTGCCCTGGCTGGTGTAGCTCAGTGGATTGAGCGTGGGCTGCGAACGAAAGCATCGCAGGTTTGATTCCCAGTCAGGGCACATGCCTGGGCTGCAGGCCATGGTTCCCAGCAACCACACATTGATGTTTCTCTCTCTCTCTCTCCCTTCCCTCTCTAAAAAAGTAAATAAATAAAATCTTTAAAAAAACATATTTGCTTAAGTTTTATATATCATACAGGCAATTATAGTGGAGAATATAGATTTTGCAATGAAATTTCTTTCTTTTTATTTACTCACTACATGTATTATGTATGGTCGCTCTAATATTCTTTTATATTCATGTACAATTTTTGACAAAAACATACAGATTTTAAATTATTCATAGTAGCTTACATTTTTTCCAAGTAGTGTTACATAATTTAATTAACTACAAGAAAGTAAAAAGCCAAAAAAAAAAAAGCTTACTTTTATATACATTTAAAATACAGGTGCTAACCAAATACATAAAAGGGTAATGCCACACATTTGTTTTAATCTTTTGAGTATATAAGTGCATTTTTAAATATTTTGCAATTCTAACCGAAAAAACAATTATACCATTATATACATATTTAAAGGAACTAGCAACTTGCCTCTAAGAAAAGGTTATGATACTGTTACCACCTGTTCTTGTGCCCTTACTAAGGATGTCATTAAATATTGCACAGTTCATAGAAGTAAAACTATTAATGTTGTGTAACACAATCTTTAATTGCATAATACTATGAAATCTCATACTCTTTTTTTAAAGTTCTATGACTGACAAGTGACATTGGCACTATGTGATAGATTTCAATACTGTGTCTACTGTTCATGAATGTATGTAAAGGAACATTTTATGTTATATATGAAGTGAGTGGCTGCAGCCTCCATAGAGAAACTAAGGATCGAAATCAGACAGATGCATAACTGCTCTCTGATTTTAAAGCAGCTCCCACCAGGTTAAGTTTAGTATACCCCATATAGGGAAGGTCATGAGAGTATGAACTATCTTTGACCAAGTTGCTAGACTACCTAATAAATAAAACAGGTCCTGAGGCTGTCTACATGAGCTTCTTTCAAGAACACAGAATTTCAGTAGAACCAATAAAATGTACTGTATTAGTCAAGTTTCTCCAGAGAAACAGAACCTATGTATATTATTGGTATATATTGGCATATCCATGTTTATATGCACATATAAATATTAAATATATATACAAATGCATATGTATATACATACACATATTTATGTGTATATTCATGCACTATCATCCAATTCAGGCATCTTTTGAAAGCTTCAAAAGACATAGTACATCCAATGTCTGTTTGAATATTTAAAAAAATATGAGCTCTGTCTTATTTATCTGAAAAATATACCATTTGACTTTCTTCATTAAGTAGAGCCAGTTTTTCCACCTGAGATTTCATAAACAACAAAGCAGAGTGACTTCTAACTCAATGTATCTTTAATGATATAAACCTTAAAGGTGCCCAAGGGGAACTAAAAATTTAGCTTTCCTATTCAAACAGTGTTCTCTGACCACCACCACCATCTTTGTGCTTCGATCGAAATTATTTGATGTTCGATTCACCTTGTTCTTCAGCAAGATGGGCAGCTCCTTTCGGTGGTCTATGAGCACTGCATGCATGATCTCCCGCCTCCTTGTTCAGGCACACTGAAGAGCATGTGAGGCTATCACATGTGTTGGCATATGTGTAAGGCTCTTTGCCCTCCTGGGATCTTTATACCTGAAATGCTAATGTTTTTCATTTTTATCTTTTTGCTTTTGAGCTATCTTTCCAATTTAATCTCAGTATTTCCCAGGATATTTTTTCTCACTATGTCTCTCTTCTAGCAGCATGGGTCCTTTTTCTCAGCATCTTTTCCATATCAAGTGGCACAGACCGCATTTTTTAAATGTCTGATATCAAAAACACATTGTTACTTTTAGAGACATGTTATATCTCTAACCACATCTTATGGGCTCACGAATTATGCTTGATTCTGATCAACATTGCACTTACAAATTGTACCTTGATTAGAATTTGCGTGATTGAATCAGTGCATCTAAAATGCTTAATCTGAAAATAATAGTATATTGTTATACATCCAATTAAGTTTTAAAAAATACTTCTTCTTAACATTTGTTATGGAATGTTTTTCTCAATTGAGAGCCACTGGTTGAAAGAATAAATACCTTTTTGAATGGAGCCTTTTCTGATAAATAAAATGTATAACAGTGTTTAAGACTGAAGGGTCAGGTTCAGACTGTTCAGATTAAATTCTGAGTACAAATTTGAAACCGGCCAAACCCTGGGAAAATTATATAAACCCTCTGAACTTTAACTCCTTTATCTTTAAAGTGGGGATTATAATAAACTATCACACAAATTTTGTGAGGATTTATATGAGATAATTGACTCAAAGTGCTTAACTTGTTTCAATCTATAGTTACCACTGAAAAAATATTATATGCAATGATAATTTTAAAATATTAAAATACATGCATATAGCACATTTGCATCTCTACCATCAATGAAGTGTTCTGAAATTGAAATGTAATTCCACCTCTCTTAAGTCCTTCTAGGCTAGTAAATGCTCTAGCCATTTATGTAATGTCTTGTTTGCCATACAGACCCTTCCACAAAAACTTCACCACAAATGTATTTTCAATGAGCAAATTAATTAGTATTGTGATTAAACATGAAATGAAGGACTTAAAATTGAGCACTTCTAAATAAGAACTGCTAAGTACAATGTGGACTAACAAAATAGATATTTCCTTGTCAGAGTATACATAAAATTGCTTTCTTTTCATATTTAGGGAGTAGCTTTGAGGTAGACCCTCCTGGAATGGATAAAATAGGCAATTACTGAATTACTTTAATTAAATAAGATATTAATTCCTCAAAAATTATAGATTTTTAAAAGATTATATTTATTTATTTTTAGAGAGAGGGAAAAAGAGGGAGAAAGAGAGGAGAGAAACATCAATGTGTGGTTGCCTCTAGTGTGGCTCCCACAAGGGACCTGGTCTGCAACCCAGGCATGTGCTCTGACTGGGAATCAAACCGGCAACCCTTTGGTTCACAGCCGATGCTCAGTCCACTGAGCTACACCAGACAGAGCACAATTATAGATTTTATTTAACATTGTTTGTATGTTTTCCTCTAAAAATCTATACTTGACCCATAAGAAATATAGATGAATACTTTGAATACTTACCAATTAACATAAAATGGTTTTTTTGCATAAAGATTATTGCAAACTTAACTACCCTGAGTATTCTTACTCTGAAAGCATGTTTATTTTTTTTCTAGCATACTCATAAGTAATCAACCACAATATTTGAAGGTTTCAATATAAACTCGGTGGACTCTTATGTTAGTAATCTTCCCATACTCCAAGTGATTCAGTTTATTGGATTTTGAAATCCATAAATCTAATTCTTTGTCAGTGCCACACTCAACATCATCTTGACTATTACTCATGAAATTTCTTAAAAGTGATATTGTGAGCTATTGGACACAGTTTTCAAGTTATGTGCTGTGAGTATTGTGTGTCGTGGTGAGATCGCTATACTGCAACTCAATCTGATCTGTGAGCTTTAAATATTACTTAGAAACAAAGTCATTTAACTACTCAATTGGTGGTTTGAATGTCATCCTGAGAATATATCTGTTTCAAATTCAAGGGTATTTCATACATTTTTTACTTCAAATATTTGTAAACAATTAGGTCATTTGGTCCATTAACATGTAATATTTTGATATAAGATATTCACTTATTTATCACTCACTTATTACTTCATACTATTTCATAAAAATATATGAAATTTATATGAAAATATATGAAATTTAATTTACACTGTTGAGGTTTTATACTTTTACTTCCATTTTGAATTTGTAATTTGTCTGAAATCTGTGAAAAAATTTAAATTAAAATACATCACAAGAATTCCTCACTGATCTAATTATTAGTTGGTATATATGTAAGGAATAATGGTAAGCATTAGCTTACTTTTCATTTTCTTTGCTAATTACTTTGGTTTATACTGTCATTCTTGTTGTTTGTCGATAAAATTTTCTCCTTTACCATCATTCTTTTGAATTTGAATGACACTAGTTGTTTTCATTCTTTTTGAAAAGTCGAACATACCCACCCCTTTTAATTTTTTTCTCTTTATATTTATTCACTTACAATATTCTTGTCTAGTTTGTGCACACACAAGATTTGGGTACAAAGCATGCCAGTTATTTCTCTTTTGTATATCGGAATTAAAACACACAGGCACATGCACACACATGTCTGATGATATGTCAAATAATGTTCCATTTATTCAAAACTTAAATACATGTAGTGACCTCCATGATAGAGATTAATCACTTTAACAAAATAATAATCCAAAAATGTGTAATAATTACTTATTTCTAGTTTTCTTCTCTCTCAAGGTATGAGTTCTGTGGAAAATAAAATTAAATATTTTATTTTTTTCAAATACAATGATTATTATGATTATGATCATCATCCTCATTCATAGGAAGCCAAAATTAATTTTGAGCAGCAAGAAAATTTACATATTATATGTGGAGCTGAATCAATTAATGTAAATTATATAGCTAAATGATCAGTTTTGATTTCTTATAGACAATATTATATGGTCAAGACAATAATAAAATCTCTTGTAACTTAAATGCTTGAAAAGTTTTATGGCAGTTATAAGCTCAGTGACATATCATTGTTTACCTGGGATACAAAAAATTATAGATTTTAAAGTAATGTTCTAATCATATCTAGACCTTTGTCTTCCTTCCTTTCTTTTCTTTCTTTCTTTTTCTTTCTTTCTTTCTTTCTTTCTTTCTTTCTTTCTTTCTTTCTTTCTTTCTTTCTTTCCTTCTTTCTCTTTCTCTCTTTCCTTCTTTCTCTCTTTCCTTCTTTCTCTCTTTCTCCCTCCCTCCCTCCCTCTCTGCCTCCCTCCCTCTCTCTCTCTCTTTCTTTTCTTCCTTCCTTCCTTCCTTCCTTCCTTCCTTCCTTCCTTCCTTCCTTCCTCTTTCTTTCTTTCTTTCTTTCTTTCTTT